>KQ964419.1:365744-386793 GCA_001566745.1 Conidiobolus coronatus NRRL 28638
AATATTAGTAAAATATATTTGCTAAATCTACATTGTAAGTACTTAAACTTCTATTAATTAATTATTAAATATGTATATTAAGCTTATAATAAAATAGAATTATAAAATAAATTAATTAAAAGTATTTGCTAAAATCATATTTAATTTCATTCTATTAATAAACTTTTAAGTTTTAATTACTATATTTAATCTTTAATTTTACAAAATTCAAGACATTAATTATGAACCGTTTTTATAATTAATATAATAATTTTTATAGTAGTAATATAAAAATGTAATTAAAAAAATTATATTTTTAATTAATTGGCACTATTATCTTCCTATTAAAGAGTAAACGTGACAAAAGTTAACAATTGTATATTAAAACTACTATTTTCAATACAATAACAATGAATGTTATGTTTAATAGTAATGTTAGTTGTAGATATATGAAAAATCTTGAAGCTGCTAACATAAATCTTAGTATAATATTGGCTACTTATAAGCTATGGGCTCAAATTATCTAAAATATTTGCTAAAATGAACTATCATTTACAAACGATGCTTTCATTAAAGTTTTATAATATAAACTAAGTCTATTAAGTAGATAGTAAACTATAAGAGCGATATACGCTAATATTTGCTATTATAAAAAAAATTCAATATCAAAATATTAAAGTATAATATATAAGTTGATTAAAATTAAGTTTAAGTTTATTAACTGATAATATTTATATTACTATGTGTGAATATAGTTTAAAGTATGTTAAATAAAAAACATTTTAGATTAGCATTTTTGTTTGTTAGTTAGTCTAATTAGTTACTAAAATAAAACTTAAAGTATAAACAAGTTATAATACATTTCAACTTAAGCATGTTTTAAAGTAATGTTACAGCATAAAAATCGCTGCCACAGTTAAAAGCCAAGTTATAACACCAACGCCAAGATTCTAAATATTATAATACTGGTTATTAAAGAAATTAAGATTATCACACAGTATGACCTATATAAACATTACAAATGTGAATACAACAAAGAAAATAATGAGTATAATAAAGAGAGTGTATTGTTTGCTACTTGTTCAAATCATTCTAAGTAATATTATAAAAGTAATATTTAGCTGAAATTTGTCTTATAATTTACTAAGTCCAGTATAAGAATGAAATTTATGTAATCTATGTGATAAAGCAAATATAAAGTAAATACCTATGCATAATAAATTATTTTCCAATTAAGGTATAATTCAATTTTGAAATTATTAATAGAAATTATAAATTTAGATTTAGTAAATGGGGTAAAGACATTCATATAAAGGTTATATCAAAATTATAACGCAGCTAATAATTAGTAATGCTAAAGTTAATAAAATTGCAGATTAAAATATATTAGAATGTTATATTGTTTGATATGTAATATATTATAGATGAAAATATTAAACTTTGAAGATATTTGTAGCAGTATATAACTTGATTTTAGATTAATAATATAACCATGGCCTCATTTAATAGGTAGCTCAAGAATTGATATAGGTATTCGAAGCAGGTGGCGTCAAGGATAAAAATTGTGAAAAATACCATAGCTATTGAGGTAAATATATAATATTAGTAAATAGACAGAAAAAATTATGTGTAAATATTTTTGAGAAAAATATAATATTTAACAAGTTAAAGGATAGTTTTACAGGTTAAAATACTTTGGGATAAAGTCTGGATAGAACAATAGCAATCAAATAGTGTAAGTCTTCAGGGGCATATCAAATCGACCGGTAGCAGAGAGAATAAGTGAATTTTTAGAAATTAGTTTGGACGGCCTGTGCGAGCGGTAGAACTACGGAGCCTAAAAGTAAAACATTAAAATTAGGATCAAATCTTGTTAAATAAAAATAGTTTACGTCCTGTCCGAAGGTTGCACAGGGGGTCGTGAGTTGGAATTTTCTCTTACCTCCCGACCACGAGTAGTTGTATTGCGTGGAACTCCAGGAATAGGATTTCCTGTGCCGCTAGTAGCACCATAGCTTAATTGGTTGGTAGCAGGTTGCCCAGGGATCTGAGAGCTACGACGGAAGCTGTTTCCTTCTGGATTTACAGCAACACGTGGGGTAGTATTCTAAATAGAAGTTGAATATGATAATTTTATGCATTATATAAATAAACTCACTTGAGTAGTAGGGTCTTCCTTGACACGAGGAGCTGCACTAGTACCTACCATAGAAGGAGCAGCGCCTTCTTTTTCTATTTTGGCTTTGGCGATTGTCCAGTCGAACACATAGTCATATTGGTAGCCTTCACGAACAAAGAGTTCACGGAACAACTTTCTCAAGTAAGTGTAATCAGGCTTATCTTCGAATCTTAAACTTCTAGTATAGTTGAGATATTGAGCAAATTCTTTGGGAAAACCTCTGCAAAGAACATCTGCGGGGGTAACCATTTTACGTTCCATAATACGATCATACTTTTGTTTTTTAGTACCAGCCTTGAGTCCTTGCCAGGGTAGAGATCCCCTACAGAAATACATGAGAACATACCCGAGAGATTCTATATCATCTCTACGAGATTGTTCAATGCCTAAATGAGTGTTAATACTAGCATAACGAGCTGTTCCCGTTAAATTTTTATTTTCACGATATGGAATATGTAGGAAGGATTTTGAGTCACGGTATTTCTTGGCTAAACCGAAATCAATTATGTTAACTTGATTAGCTTTTCTGCCAATTCCCATCAAAAAGTTGTCTGGTTTAATATCACGATGTAAAAAGTTTTTAGAGTGAATGTACTCAATGCGCGAAAGCTATAAATAATGAGTTAGAAATTGGCCAATTTACATGATAATGAATAAATAAAGTTAATGATTATTAATTAAAATAAAACTTACCAATTGGTCTGCTAACAGTAAAACAGTTTTGAGGGAAAATTTTCTATTACAAAAATTGAACAAATCTTCTAAAGAAGGGCCAAGCAAGTCCATAACCATAGTATTGTACTCGAATTCAGCGCCAAAATGGCGAACGAAGGGAATACCAATACCTCCGGCAAGAATCTTATATACTTTAGCCTCATATTCTAATTGAGGATGTCTAGCTTTGACGGATTCTACTTTAATAGCAACTTCATCTCCAGTAATAACATTTGTACCTGAAAGAGATGTGTTAGTAAATGCTGGAGATTAAAAAATTTCCAAAAGAGTAAGATTTGAAGAAAAATTACCTAAGTAGATTTCACCAAATGAGCCTGAACCAAGCTTTTTGCCAACCTTGTATTTTAAGGCTACGCGAATCTCCTGACCGTTTTCAGAGTATGGAAATGGCATTAATAAGTAATAGACAGTTTAGTTAATTCAGTAAAAGTAAAAGATAAAAGCTGAAAGTTAGAGGATAGGACTTGAAAGCAAGTTAAAATGGAAAATTAAACTTCAATAACAAATTGAATGAAAAAATTCAGTGGGAATGTGTTATTCAGCTGTTAATAATTTTATCATTTATATTACTAAATTTAGTTATCCTCTTATTTGATATAAATATTGTACAAAGTGTAATTTATTTTATTATGCAAAGTAGCTGGTACCATATTCAAAGAGCATATTTATATGAAGCTATTTAATTATTGAGTTATGATATAGCTTGAAGAATTCTTATTCTTATTAAGGTAAAATTTTCAATAACTAATATTCGGTCAAATAATAAATCTAATTTCATTAAAATTTTGGTAATAATATTGGTTAATATAACACAGAAATTACCATTTCATTGTAAAGAAAAAATATAACTCCTATAAAATTGTATTATAACATGGTTCTTTGAGTACAGTTTTATTAAGATTGGATTGAGTGTTTGCTTTGATTTTACCACTCTTGTCAATTTTACTGATCGAGAAATTTTTGCATTAAAAGTCAATCTTTTTGTGTAGGAAATATAAAAACGGCTCATAGAATGAATAAAGCAATTTGAAACAAAAATAAAGAACAAAGGGCGAATGTAGACTATTATTATATAAATATAATAATAAATATTTGTATAATCTAATCTAATTTTGATAGACGACCTTAGACAACTTTTAAATCTAAGATTTGTAGCATTTTAATACAGTTCACATGTTAATTGTGTTAAACAAACTCAATTGAGTTGTATTTCTAAAAACAATTAAATACACTATTTAAAGTACTTCTTTTAAGATATTATATGTTATATACTATATAATTAATTTTTATATAGATAGCACTGGATTGTTAGACTGATTTCATTATAGTATAAATGCTTATTGAGAATAAAGCTTACTTTCAGAATATTAATTTTGCAGAACTAAGATAACGAGCAAAAAGTTTAAATGTAATTATGTAACTTACAAGAAATTAACGAAAAAATTTGAATTATCCAATCCCATTTATTTGATAAATACAACTCCTTAAATCCTTCAAATGACCAGTAATTGTCCTAAAAATAGTAAAAGCTTACATTAGAGATGAACTGTATTGTAGAGACTAGCGATTTAATAAACCGTGACATAATATTATAAACTAACCCAACCTGGTTCAATATAGAATTTTAAATAAAGTGACCTCATATTATTAACCAAGCTAGTCTATTTATTGTCTGGTCTATATTTTAAAAACGTTGACTAAAAATCAATATGAGCTAATCTAAATTTATAAAAGTTTCAAACTTATTTATCCAAAATTTAACGCCAATAATAAAAAGCGTGAGTTTAATCTATTAGTTCAATCTTATAAAGATCAAAATGTTTGCATAGTTTAGCTAGTAATGATACGCAAAAATAATATTGAATGATTGTACAATTTCTTTTGATATTTGGAAGATGTTCAGAATCTTAATCAAATTTAAAAAGTTTTTGATATAGTATTTAAGTTTAATTTAATTGTATATGTTGCATCATAAATATACAAACTGGATATATAATCATAGAAGTATAAATAGCTTCATTTAATTAGTAAGAATTTAATAAAATATTACCAATTAATAATTATAAGATAATGTGATTTTGTTAAATAGTTTTCGAAGAAATTTATTGATTTTGATAATATTATTTTCGAAAGTATATAGCAATATTTGATAGTATCTTATCAGCGAATGGGAAAAATAGCATAATATGGTACATTTAAATAAGTGCATAATAGATAAAGCCGTAAGAGTTTATAACTTATAAATCCATTAATTACACTAATTATGCTTTTTTAACTATATTTGTTAACAATAATATTAGAGTATATTGTATGTTTACTAATTATATCATCCATGGAAGAATTAAATATATTGTATTACATGTTAAATCTTATTATTAAATATATAACATAGCCACATTGAAAATAATTTCCACAATCCACACATTCAGCAAAATAAATTAAAAGACTGTTAATCCCATAATAACATTAATAAATCAATTCATATTTATTTCGCGAATAGCAGGGTTGATTGTTTTATAAAGGCATTAATTAATTTTAATAAATAGATAAAAATATAAAATATTAATTATAATAAATTAACCTTTTTAATATGCATAAGAAACGAAATTCCCCTGATGATAGTGACGACGAAGAGCTTGCTAGTACATCATTATTTGAGCCAAATGGAGATTCAAGTCAAAATGTATTCTTCCTTCAAAATATTTCAAATAAAAAGTTAAATAACGCTATTTTAGGCTTCAGATAAATTCGCAGGAACTGTAAAATCACTCTCTTTGATAAATTTTATGAGTCATAAAAACACTTCATTAGAATTTGGTACAAAGATAAATTTTATTACTGGAAGAAACGGAAGTAATCTATTTTATTTTTAACAGCTTTCAAGTATTAATTTTTGATCAATATTATTAGGTGGTAAAAGTGCTATTTTGACCGCTATTATTACCTGTTTAGGAGGAAAAGTTTCTTTCACAAACAGAGCTAATTCTTTTAAAAGCTTAATTAAAGAAGGAGAATCGTAATTTTATTTTATTTATTTATGAATAGTTTTAACATAAACTTTTGTAGTGTAGCGCAGATTACATTAGAAATTAGAAATTCCGGTCCTGATGCTTACAAACCAGAAGAACTTGGCGATATAATTATCGTTGAGCGAAAGATTGCATTAGATGGCAAGTCTGGATTTAGAATAAAGTCAGCTGATAATAGAGTATATAGCTCTAAAAAAGATGAATTGCTAGCAATTTGCGATCATTTTGGCATTCAAGTCGATAATCCTTTGAATGTATTGACACAGGATGCTGCTAGACAGTTCATTGGGTCTACTTCCTCTGAAGATAAATACATGATGTTTTTAAAAGGCACTCAACTTAGTCAACTCACTGATGATCATACTTTAATCAAAGATGCGATTATTTCATGTGAGAGCATTTTAAAAAGCAAACAAGCTGTAATTTAATATTATTTTTTACACGTTAGTCAATTCTTACAGTGGTGCATATAGGCAATCCCCCAACTTCATGAAGAAGTTAAAGCTGCAAGATTAAAGTATTATAGCATGGAAAAAGCTCAAGAGCTTCACAATAATCTTGAAAATTTGAAAAAGCAAATGGCTTGGGCTATCGTAGTTGAAGAAGAAGGGGTACTTAATATACTTTTGCATATAATTTTACTAATATTTATACATTTTGCTTAGAGAGTGAAGATGGCACAGGATAGAGTTGAAAAAAATCAAAATAGATTGCCTAGTATAGAAGAAAAAATATCTGAAATTGAAGTTAATGTAAAGAAGGTAGATATTAAAATTAATGATGCAAAAGTGCAGCTCGAGGGATTATTAGAGAAAAAACCTCTAATTCAAGAAGAGATAAATTCTTTACAAAAGACAAGCCAAAGCAAAAATGAAGAGAAAAGAAAAATTGAGGTAAAATGCTTTTTGATTTAATACTCTAGCTTTTATTAAACTTGTTTAGAATGAACAAAGGCATATTGACTCAAATCTTAAAATAGAGCGCAATAAGCTTGAGAATATTGAGAAAAAGATTCGCGAGGAAACAGAAAAGTCAAAGAAAAATATTGAGTAAATTTAGAATATTTTTTAATCAAGATTTAAGCCACTTATATTTAATTATTAGGCAGCTACAATTGGAAATTAACACAAAAATTCAAGATAAGCAAGCAGAACTTGAGAACGTCAAAAATAAAAAGAATGAGGTAATTTATATTAAAACTTAACTTTAACTGCTATATTAATGTATTTTTAGTACTCCATAAAAGCTTTTGAGTGTGAAAGTGCAGTTGCATCAATTACTAGATCACTAGAGTCTAAAAAGTCTCAGTTTGAAGAACTTAGAAATAAGAGAGAGTCGTTAGCTAAATCAATTCAACAAATGAAATCTCAAAAGTCTGATGGATTAAGAGCTTTTGGAAATACTATCCCTCAAGTTTTACAAGCAATTGAGAGAGAAACTAGGTGGAAGTCAAAACCAGTGGGTCCCTTTGGCAATTTTGTAAAATTAAAAGATCCAGTTTGGGTCGATACTATTGAGTCTTACTTGGGCATGAGTTTGAACGCATTTTTAGTAGAAAACTTTGAAGATCAAAGGTTACTTTCTGATATATTAAGCAAGTTGAAATGTGAATCTAGAATATTTGTCAGTCCTAAAGATGAGTTTGACTTTTCCAGAGGTGAGCCATCAAGTGAGCATACTACAGTTTTACGAGTTTTAGACGTAATCATCTTAATATTTATAATTAAATTTAATCTAACAATTTTTAAAGTTCAAGAATCCTTGGGTTATGAGACAGCTAATTATTAATAACAAGATAGAAAAGACTATTTTAATGTTGAATAGAAGAGAAGCTGATGAGTTAATGAAGAAACCTCCTAGAAATGTAATAGCTTGCTTTACAAATGAAGGATTCCAAATAGGTCACAGGTACTTAAGATATATTTGCTGTTTTTTATTATATAATAATACAATTATTTATTAGAGGAGGAGGACTCAGTACTTCAACACTCCCGCCATACAATGGCCCACCTAGACTTGCTCAAAATTTAGAAGCAAAACTAGCTGAATGCCAAAATGAACTTGATAAAGTTGAAGAAGAATTTCATGAATCAGAGAAAGAAGTCAAAAGCTTGAAAGATGAAATTAGAAACAAAGAGAGCGAAAGAGCCGCCTTTTTTAGAGAGAGAAGTAAAATAGAATTGGAATCTAAACAAATCAGTAGTGAAATTGCGTTATTGAATCAAGAATTAAGGGTATAATGCTAATATAATTAACTATTAATATAAGATATTTATGCAAATATAGGACGTTCAACCATCTAACATTACTGCATTTGAAGAGGCTAAAAAAGTAATTTAACTCTGAATTTCTATATAAAGATATATTAATGTTATATAGGAAATTGAAGATCAAATTGAATCGCTGAAAAATCAATTTGCCCCCTTAACAGAGCAAAAAATAGAAGTCAGTAAAGATATAGAAGATCTAAAACGACAATACGATGATGTGAAGATAAAAGTAACAACAAATGAATCTGAAATTTCTTCAGTTAAGGTATTTAATTTGATTATTTATATACCATTGCTCACCATTCCTAGGGCCGTATTGATCAATATGAGGGCGATAAAGCAAAGTTCCAGCAAAATATTGAATTTTTCCATAGTAAAAGTAAAGAAATACAAAAGCTTATTATTACAAATCAGGAAGATTTAGAAAAGGCTCAGTTGTTAGCTCAAGAAAAGGCAGAGCAAGCGCTAGAGTTCACAGGCGAAAGAGTTCCTGTTACAAAATCTGCTAGTAGCTTGGATAGAGAGCTTAAACAAACTGAGACACAATTAAAACTGGCGACAGATGAGTTGGGAAACACTTTGGAAGAGTGTACAGCTATTTTAGCAGAGAAAATATCTGCTTTAAAATCTCTCAAAGCCCAGATGAGTATGTCAGAAAAACTTATTTCAGTAAGAGCCTATATTATTATAAAATTATATTTACTAATATACAATAGGATTTGAAAACATCACTTAAAGTTCGCCAGAGAAGATGGAACGATTTTTGTGGATTTATTGCAAAGCGTGCTAGAAAAAATTTCGAATGGAACTTGACTCAAAGAGGATTTACAGGGAGATTGGAATTTGATCATAGTAAGAAAAGATTGGTTCCCTATGTACAACCCAGCGATGAGACCAGAGCAAGCAAGGGCCACGATCGCGATCCAAAATCACTATCTGGTGGTGAAAAGTCATACTCTACAATATCGTTATTATTAGCTCTTTGGGAAGCTATGGGATGTCCTATCCGTTGTTTAGACGAATATGACGTCTTTATGGATGCTGCAAATCGTGCTATTACAACTAGAATGATTGTTGAATGCGCTTCTCACACTTCTGGAGTGCAGCATATTCTAATTTCTCCTCAAAATCTTCCATATGTTCATAATAATCCAAACTGTCGCATTTTAAAGCTAAATGACCCTGAAAGAAATGGTAGTGTAAATAATTAAATATATAATTATTAGCCTTAATTTACACATGAAACTCATATAATAATTTATAATATCATTAATTAGCTTAGCTTTAATAAATAAAATCTATTCTTAAATATATGCTACAATATAATTTTTGTTGTAAACGCTTTAATAAAATATTTCGTATTGCAAGTTAAAAAATAATGCTATACCATTAGCAACATTATATTTAAGCTATAATTGTATAATTTATCTTTCTTTTAAATGCTTATAAATAATTGCTGCTACTGACTAAATTAAATATGATATATTTTTGGTTTTTTCATATTATTATAATAATATAAATTTTAATTTGTAGTTCAATTTTATAAGAAAGTTAACTATGAGCTTAATTGGTGGAATTGATGATATAGCAAAATTAATTTAGTTTTATAATATTAAATTTAAGTGGGAATTTATATTCTGAAATTGATACTAAATTTATTGAATAAATGTATAGTGGATAACAGTAATATAAGTAGCAATGGTAATAATGTAAATTTGGTATAATGGTTGAGCTAAAATAAGACTTTCATTAATCAGATTCTTCATCATCATCTTCAATTTCGTTATAATCTTCTTCATCATCTTCATCTTCATCATCATAGTCATCAGTATAAGTTTTATTGGTAGCTGCACCTCTACGTGGCAAAGATGACCTAGGTTGGACTGGGGATGACGCTTGCTTTTCTTCTCCTTCAGAAGCATCATCGCTACTTATGACAGTAGGTTTGGGCTTAGATACTCTTGAATTTGGTACAGTTCTTTTAACTGGCACCTTGGGCTTAGCAGTAGTAGATTCTTGGAAGTCGTCATCATCAGAATCTTCTATAGTAGGCTTAGATTTAGCTGAACTTACTTTAGCAGATTTACTACTAGTGGAAGCCTTAGAAGCTTGAGCTTTTTTAGTATGTTGAGTTGAAGTTGAAGCTGAAGTAGATGGAGAATCAAAACCTTCAAAGCTAAATATACCTCCCTCAAATGGATTAGTTATATTACCAACTTCTTCAATTGATTCATCTTCAACTTTGATTCTTTTTGTAGGACTTTCCTTTTCTGCTGAGGTATTTACTAATTTATTTATATCATCCGTTTCTTTATCGGAGTCTAATTCAAATGGATCTTTGGGAGATTCAGGCTTTTTTGTAAACATATCGGTTATTTTCCTTTGGCTAGTTGCAGCAGATGCTTTAGTAGAGCTAGGTGTACTTTGACTAGTTGAAGGATTAGTAGCTGCACTACTTGTATTACGTTTACGAGCTGCAGACTTTGGTGCAAAATCATCATCGTCATGCTTTCTCTGTCTAGAAACTGCACTGCCTTTTCCTCTCTTTTTACCTTTATTTGATCCTACGTTACCAGCCTCTTCTTCTATTCTATGAAGTTCGAGAACTGTATTCCATCTCTCTTCTACGTTTTCCAAGTCAATTTCCCATAAATCGTGGGGAGTTCTAGAGAGGAGAAGTTCTAACTCCTTTTGTTTATTTTCCTTTTCTTTAAGTAAATATTCTACTTTCTCCTTAGTTAAACTATAAATAGCCATATTTAGTAGATAATCATAATCTTTAGCGCTTTCAGAAGATTCTTCTTCTTCTTCTTCTTCTTGATTCTGTGAAGAAGAATTATTTCCTGGAGGGAAAGGAATATACTCTTTATCCCTCAAGTCCTTAATAATTTCCTTCTTCTTTCTATTACTAACTTTAAGGCTTCCTTTAACTACTTCAAGAATAAATCTAACTTTTTCACTAATTTTATCAAAGTCCATCTTTAAAGAGTTGGATAAGTGTTTCTTCCTTTCAATATAGTACTTTAAGCGAATTTCATAAAATTCTTCTAAAATTTCCTCTGGAGTATTATACTTTTTAATACGAGTTTCACCATCGAAGCAAACCATATTAGAGGTATTTATAGTGGATACTAAGCCAAATCTCTCCAATAGCCCTTCTTTTTCAGCTTCATTCATTTGTGCCTCTGATAAAGTTAATATATACTCAATACTAGAATTGCCACAATAATCTTGTAAAGAGTTAAACAACTTTTTATCCTGAGCCTTCGACTTTTCTGGCTGATTTTTATCCTGAGCCGTCGACTTTTCTACTGTCTTTTTCTCTGGATTCATCCACTTTTCTAACTGCTTTTTATAATTATCAGTCCATGTACGAACGGGTAATTCGGTAATCTTAAGCGTTGTTTCGTTTACTTTTTCTATTATCCCTTCACATCGGAACTTTTGCGCTTCTACTTGAATTATATTTCCTTTGAAACCTCTATACCAAGGAGTCATAGGGACTAATTGCTCAGCTTTCATTCTACGACGTAAGTTATCAATAATATCTTTAGGGTTATAATTAGGGATAAAGGTACTCCAACCTGTACCAATACCTTCAGCTCCATTAGCTAAAATCATTGGCATTACTGGCACGTAATATTCAGGTTCGATCTTTTTATTCTCTTCTTCTTGCTGTTTAAGGATAGGGTCATCGTGGATATGGTAAATTGCTCGAGTAATATCTTGTAGTTTTGTTGAAAGATAACGAGCCGCACCAGCATCTTTACCACCTTGCATTCTAGAACCGAATTGACCTTCTGGGAATAATAAGTTAATATTACAATTTCCTACATAGTCATTAGCCATGCCAATAATAGTCGAGTGTAAACTCGTTTCACCATGATGGTAAGCAGTATGAAGAGAAATATAACCACCTAATTGTTCAACTTTAATAGAATTTTTAAGGCCGTACTTAAAGCAACCATAAAGAATTTTACGCTGACCAGGCTTAAAAGAGTCAACTACTGAGGGAATAGAACGAATATTATCAGCCATACTGAATAGAATAAGTTCATTATTAATAAAGTCACTATGACGAATTTCATCAACACTAGTGTCTAAATACGTTCCAGGTTTATAACCTCTAAGCCATTGTTTACGAGCTTCAGCTTTATCTTTACTAAATGCTAGCCTAATATAAGCTCTTTCCTCTTCTTGAATAGAAGCAAAGTCTTTTTGATGAGTTGGAAGATCACTAAAGTAATCACGAGCTTCTTGTTTAGTAGAAGTAGCTAAACCTTTGTAGTACTTAGGGTCCCATTTGCTTGAGTCAGGATTTTCATCTTTCCAACTTTCGTACTCTGGTAAATTAAAGAAAACTTCTGTTTTCTTACCCTTTTTAACTTTAACAATAGGTGTAATAAATTGTTTTAAAAAACCTGGGATTTTAAGAAGGGAGGGAAAGAAGTGATCAAAGTAGTTAATAATTAAGCCTTTAATATGAGAACCATCGTGGTCCTGATCCGTCATAATCATAATATGACCATATCTAAGCTGACTTATTTCTGTGTAATTTGTTCCTGATTTTAAGCCTAAAATCTTTTTCAAATCGGATAATTCCTTATTATCATTAACTTGCTTGGCACTAGCATCTCGTACGTTTAAAATCTTACCTCGCAAAGGGTAAACACCATAGTTATCCCTTCCAATAACCGCAAAACCTGATAATACTAAATTTTTAGCAGAGTTACCTTCCGTTAGGATTAGTGTACAATCCTTTGATTTAGCAGTACCTGCATTGATTGCATCCATTAAGTTAGGGATACCCGTTATAGATCTTGATTTTTTACCATCCGTTGTAGCAGCTTTGCCAGCTTCCTTATTTTCTAAGAAATCTTTTATTTTCGTAACTATTTCGGAAGACTTTAATTTTTTCTTAAAGCTATCATTCATTTCATACTTAGAACCAAAGTTTGCAGGAGGCAAGGTCATATTCTCTTTAGTTTGAGAGTCAAAGGAGGGATTTTCAATTTGACAATTTACAAAGAGCATAAATTGATTCTTAATGTATAGAGACTTAGTTTTTACCTTTTTCTTACTATCGTCAATAGCATCTCTAATAACCGAGACTATTTGCTCTGCTACGTGATTTAAATGAGTACCACCTTTGGGTGTAGCTATTGAGTTTACAAAACTAATCTGCTGGAATTCGTCTTCGGATTTGCAAGCAATAACTTCCCACCTTGTATTACTCTTATCATGAAGAACTTTAATAGGATTTTCATCTTCATCCTTGGGCAAGTACATTTCAACGTACTCTTTAAAGTTTTTAATAGCTATTTTTGACCCATTTAAGTAAACGCCAACATCTTTTACACATCCAGCCAAATCATAAACACGTCTCTTTAACAATCCAACAGCATCTTCATCCAATTTTTCCATTCCAAACTTTTCCAAATCAGGTTTAAAACTAATTCTCGTATATTCCTCCTTCTTACTATTTTTTAAAATTTTTGGAGGATTTAAAACGGACATGTTATTAGTAAATTTTTGATAATACTTTTGCTCACTCTCCTTACTAGCAGTTTCTACAATAAATTCTGTTGAAAAAATATTACACAATTTGGCACCGTAACCATTTCTACCTCCCGTTACTTTTTTATCATTATCGTTATAATTGGAACTGGTTAATAAATGCCCAAAAATTAATTCTGGAACATAAACTTTTTCTTTTTGGTGTAATTGAATAGGAATACCTTTACCATCATTATGAACTGAAATAAGATTATTTTCAGGGTCTATAGTAACTTTAATATTTTTCATTGATGGATCTCTTTGCTTATTATCGGCGGCATTAACTAAAATTTCATCGAAAATTTTATAAAAACCGGGGGATATGCTAATGGTTTTGTATTCCATTTTTTTCTCTTCTTCATTATAAACCCACTGCTTTTGTTCGTTTCTTTCCGTTGAACCGATATAAGTGTCGGGTCTGAGTAAGATATGCTCTAGTTGGGTCTTCTTTTGATAAATTTGCTCGATAGTCTTGCCCTTTTCTAAATCGCGGAACTCTTCTGGGGTGGGGGATGGTCCTTCATCTTCGTCAATATCCATATCCGAGCCGTCGCCATTTTCTTTGGGAGTGCTTACCTTTTTCGCAGAATTAGCACTTTTACCAGCTGCATTCTTTCTAGGACCCCTTGGCTTAGCTGGCTTTTTACTCGTCGAAGTCTCGCTAGTAGCGTCGGTTGACTCTCCATCAGCTAATTTTAAGCGCTTATTTGGTGCTTCCTTACCAGCTGCCTAAAAATAAAAAAGATGTAAGTAGAGTTAATTTAAATAAGTTGCTAGTTTACTTTGGTAGCTTTTTTAGCCTTAGTAGCTTTTTCTGATTTTTCGGGAGTTGGTCGAAAAGTGTCATCGTCATTGGTGTCACTTAAATGAAAGCTCAAAGCTTGATTATCTTCAAATTCATCGGAAGACATATTTAATAATAAGAAAGCTTAATTAATAATATAAAGTAGTATTGAAAGATAGATTGTTATTTGATTATGAATTAATTTTTAGCTATCTTTCGTTTTATTTATAATAAAATCTTGCTTTTAAGATATTGTCACATTGATTTAAGGGTATAAATATTAGTTACATTTATTATTAATTAATTATTATTATGGGATTGACCTTATTAATTAAATCCAGTTTCTAATAATTATTAAATTTAAACATTTAATAAATGTAAAATTAACTGGTTTAATTAGACTAAAAATTTTAAAGTTTTCAGAATTGTAAATGATTGTTATTATTTTCGTATATAGTTAAAATATTTTGCTATAGTCTAATCTGATTACTTCTTACATTCAGTCATTAATTTAGCATATAAAATATCATTAAATATCATATTTTATTTTTAAATTTTGCGTTTAATATTACAGAATGGAACTCAGCGATATGCTTGATCGTAATATTTAATATTAAAAATATCAAAAGAGAGCATGAGAGTTAAAGAAGTTAATAATAATCATATGTTAATATCAGTTCACTCAAAGTCTATAAAGATTTCTAATCAATTCAACTCGAATTGTTTGAACATTGTAAAATAATTTTTATTTTTATTTTAACAAAAAGACTTGAGTTCCTATAGATTTTTTAAAGAAGAGTAAATAATAATTACATAACTCAATATAATGTTGTCAAATTTAATTAGTAAAGTAATTGACTATATGTTTTATGAATATTAAAAGTCAAAGCTAATAAAATTTTACTGACTTAATGAAATCTTTAATATTATTTAACTTCACCAATGATTTAAAATCTTATTAAAGATATCATATATTAAGCTAAATAATATTTAATAATAATATTGATTTATAATATCAACTATAGTTAGTATAGTACAAAGTTATTTTATGAATTAATACATTATACTCTACAATTTTATAGCGGAATAATTTTACAGTGATATTATTATAAAAATATACTCAAATAAATTGAATAATAATTAATGATTTATTTAGAAATAAAAAAGTATCTCCACTTGAATAAAAAACTTCATAATAATATTGAGTCAGAAAACTTGAAAGAATCATTATTATTCTTGTTCAAAGTGATTCAATGAAGTTAAATTTTAAAAATTCTTGGTCACTTACTAAAATTTTATTAAACAATGCCTACCTCTATTTATTTAACTAATTTAGTATTTTGAGTCCAATTTTTATATCTTAATCCTAATATAATCTATTCTTTACTCATATCATCTCTTAATACAAATAATTATAATAATAATTAGATTATTTCATTTTAACACTGCTCTATTAAAATTCCCCCTAATCAGCGTAATATACTGCAAGGAAAACTATTCTTAATGAAATTAGTTCAAATCTAATTTTTTTTATTAATTTAGATTTCGGAAATATTTTTAAAAATTAACTTGATTATTATAATACACTTGTTATATTTATAAGAACAGTGCTAGCGTAATGATCATAGTGAATTAGCCAATAAATATCAAGTAAATCCATATAAAATAACCAAATTGCTTTATTTAGACAATAATAATAATATTGAGATTACTAAAGTTAAATTTTGGTGTAAAATAAAATCTTACTATCTAAGTTTCAATTAGTTTAATACTGAATCAAGTTAGCATTTATAAAAGGACAGGTAAAATCATTTAAAAATAATTAAAAATAATAACAATCTATACATATTATAAACGAATAATTAATGGTTTTCTTTAAATCTCGTCGAATAGACCAAATAACAGATTTCACGGAAGGTATTGGTATAAGTTCTGAAGGAATTCAAATAAGTAAAGATTATATCATTAACTTTGAACAACTACGCCACAATCTTAAAGAGTGTCCCGTTTGTAAATATGGACGCGGACACGGTGGTATAATAGAGGAATACTCTCGCGATCGTGTAGCTTCTAGTTTTTCAATAATAATCAATACGGTTAGTATATTCACCGTTGCGGTATGTCCATCTATGCCATGGATATTTTCTCAAGCTGGATGGTTTGCAATAGTTGTAATTTTATGGATTGGTTTATTAACTTGGATAGGGTGCAAATACTTGATAAAAGCCTTATACTCGGTTGAAGGTCACAGACTTTATGATTATACTAGTTTAGCAACTCATCACTTTGGGTATTGGGCGGGTATAGTAGCTAGATTAGTTTCTCATTTTATTCAAATTTGTACAGTTGGAGTACTTGTAGTTAGTATTTTAGACAATTTTAAGTTATTTTTTAGTTATTTAGGGTATAATGATATTGTTGGGGATTATTTTAATTTAAGGTATAATTAAATTTATATTTATTATGATTTTATACTAATTATTTTATATAGTGCACTGTTAGCAATTATATCAATAGCAATACCTGGCTACTTTATTAGAAATATGAATGATGCAACTTTAACATCGTAATAAGTTATTAAACTCTATAATTTCATTTATTAACATATCATTGTAGAGCTATTGGATCTATAAACGTAATCTCAATCCTACTAGTCAGTATAATTCAATGTCGCCCAAACTACCTCGAACACCCCCCTCATTATAATCTCTTTCGCCCTAAAAAATCAGTCAATAGCTTTAACTTTGTACTCTTTTGCTTCTCTGGCATGCTAAACTTTCCTCACTTGGAACGTAGTATGAGAAATCCAAAAAATTGGGATAGAGACATTGGCTTAGGAACTATTTTTACTTGTTTTAATTTTATTATTATTGGTGTTATGGGCTATTGGGCCTTTGGTAAACAGGTTAAAATTAGTTTTTATGAAAATTTGCCTAAAAGTAAGTTACTTAATATAGTATAATTATAGCTAAAACTAATTGATTCTAGCATGGACGGTGATTTACTTAACAGTAACATTTATAATTCAAGCTCACACTAGTTCCCTAACGAATATGATACTTGTAGTTGATGAAGAACGCCCTCTACTTCGAGGCAAATTAAAAAGAAATCGCTTACTATCCCAGTTAATCTACATAACCGTTCATTGTATACCATACCTAATAATGTGGCTATTAATAATAGGTATTAAGTTTTTTGAAACTTTTACTAATTTAACGGGCTCAATAAGTGGTGTTTATTTTAGTGTTATATTCCCTATTGTATATTATTTATTAGGGAATTATAAGAATATAAATTGGAAATATGATTTTATACCAATTTTTATAATGTTAGTCTTTGGTTTAACTATGGGTAATTACTTTATTTATGTTAGTGTATTGGAATTAATTAAAAGTATTAAAAAATTTTAATAAAAATATAAATTAACATTATTATAATATAATTGTATTTATTTCACTATGTAATATTATATCAATAGTGTGTAAATTAAAAGAGTAGTTATTATATATATATATATATAAATTTGAATTATTTCAATAATATATAAAGCATTAGTATTTTAGAAAAAGTTTAGTGATACAATAATAAAACCATTTAACAAAAACAATAATATATATCTTTTTCGAAAATAATTATATATTATGCAAATATTAAAATTAAAATTATTAAACTAAGCCATGGAAAATTACAATAATAGTAAATATTACATGACATGCTTCCATGGCGCAATTGGCTAGCGCGTCCGACTGTTAATCGGGAGGTTGGTGGTTCAAGCCCACCTGGGAGCGAGTATATTTTTTTCTCAAAGTGTTTTAATATTGCTATTTTAAATCCCATAATTAATCCCTTAGTGTAACCAAATCTCTAATAACTTAAATATAACTCAACCGGCTTAAAGGTTAAAATATTTTTAATCTAATTTAATAATAAAATAATCTAATATGAATAGATCTATACCACTACTTAAACACTTCGCTAACTCTCCATCCCTTCGGTACCCAATCGCTGTCGCTCCAATGATAGATGTATCTACTCCTCACTACCTACATTTACTAAATCTAATCCACCCTGAGCACTGTCAATACACTGAGATGATACATTGTCGTGCAGTAACCCGATATAAAGCTAACGATTTAGATTTTAAATTAGGTTTACCACCAACATCAAATAGGGTTATTCAATTAGGAGGAAATAATGCAGAAGAATTTGTAAAAAGTGCCAAAGTATTAGAGGAATGGGGGTTTAACGAGTTAAATATAAATTTAGGATGTCCAAGCGATAATGTTCAAGTAAATTAAATTAATAGAAATTATTATATTATTATTAACTAACATTATAATTTAGAGTGGTAATTTTGGTGTTAAATTAATGAAAGAACCCTTCACAGTTATTAAAATACTAAACTCACTTTACGATTCCGGTATAAGAATCCCTATTACATTAAAAATTAGAATTGGTGTAGATGATTTGGATGCACCAGGTTTTTTAAATAATTTTGTAATTAATTAATAATTTTAATAATATTATTATTAACTAAAGTTTAGATACAAAATATTCAATTTTATACACCAATTAAGCATATTATTATACATTGTAGAAAAGCTTGGTTAAAGGGTTTAAGCCCGAAAAAGAATAGAAATATACCTCCATTAAAGTATGATCAAGTGTATAAAATAATTGAAAATTATAAGAATTTAGAATTTACCGTTAATGGTGGTATTTCAAGTATTGAAGAAATACAAAGTAATTTGAATAAGTACCCAAATTTAAATCAAGTTATGTTAGGAAGAAAATGTAATTAAATTTATTAATGTATTATCTATATATTGATTAATTATTTTAGTTATGAATGATCCAATGTTCTTAAAAGAAAGTTTAATTGGTAAATAATAAGATATAATATAGATTATATTAAACTAATTAAATTAATTTAGCAACAAATCCTAGTATAAGCTCCAAAGATTTTAATTCAGCAGAGTTTATATTAAAACAATATTCAGGTAAATTAAATAACATGAGTAATAATTAATTATTAATAATATCGTGTTTAGAATATTCTGATTTACAGCACGAAAAAGGTCACAGAGTTGGTGTACTAATCCAACCAACAATGAACTTACTCCCAAGTAAATTAGGAAATTTATACAAGCAAAATTTACCTCATTTATTACCAATTGCAATTAAACAAAATTGGAAACCATCAAAGTTATTTATTAATTTATATGAGAAAAGTTTATCAGAATTAAATAATAAAGTTTAGAAGTAATCAGTTGAACCTTCATCAGTTTGTCTAGTTCTAAAATTTTGATTCCATTTTAAAAATTCACTAATACGTCCACCCCACTCTAATTGCTCCTCATTCTTACTTATTATTATCATTGGATAGGGTGACTGTTTAACTTTAATAATGTCGCCATAATTAACTTTACGATCTAAATCTTTACCGTCGACTGAGAGCTGTAAACTTGTTCTTGTGTCCTTTGACATCTATAAATTATTAGTTAAATGTTAGTTAATGTGTAAAAGGTTTACTTTTAGAGTTAGCGTAGAATCTATAGGTAGTATAATAGGTCTAAAACTTAGAGATCTAGGACAAATTGGCGTTAAGATCATTCCTTGCACTGAAGGGTGAATTATAGGTCCTCCTAAATAAAATTAATAATTTATTTCTGCAATATAAAATTTAAATTACCTGCAGAAAGTGAATAAGCTGTAGAGCCGGTTGGAGTAGCTACAACCAACCCATCAGCAACACCATTTGTTAAGAAACGATCGTCAATAAAACAATTAACACTAGTTAAGTGAGGGGAATTTCCTCTATGTAAATTAATTTCATTCATTATCATTACGCTATCTAAGCCAAATTAATAACAATTATATAAAATTATTATAAAATTACCTTGATATTTACTACCCCATTTTAAAGGAATTTGCTTATTAAAATTATCTATTAATTTACATTCTAATCGAGATCTAAATAGTACAGGACTACCGTGATCGAATAGTTGAGTTAACTGAGTAATAGAATCTTTAACATCTAATAAATTAATTAGTTAATTAATTATATGAATAATATTAAATTACCAAAAGGTAACAAAAACCCTAAATGACCCATACTAAAACTAATTATTGGAGGGCACCAATTATTAAATAAAGAAGAAGAGTGCAAAATTGTACCATCGCCACCCAAAGTAATTACTAAGTCAATGCATCTAGTTAAATCTGGAATTTGATGAGTTTGAAATTGTTGAACTTTAGCTGGTAATTTTTGAATTGTATCCAAACTTAAGTGAGGTTCAACAATTAAATTTAACTCTGGATTTAATTCCGTTAAAAAACTATTAAAAGTTAGTAGTGTAAAATCAAATAAAGTTAACTTACTTTGTAATATTAACTAAAGTTCTAATAACTTCCAAATTATTAGGTTTTGATAAAATTAATATATTACGTGGTGAGTCTTCATACTTTAAATAATATTGCTGATTACTAAAAAATTAATAATTAATAAAAAATTAAT
>KQ964419.1:387046-406576 GCA_001566745.1 Conidiobolus coronatus NRRL 28638
ATCTTTTAACTCTAATTTTGTATTATTATTAATTGATAATAATTTTGTTGAATTATGTATAAATTGCGTTAAGTATTTATTTTTGTATTTTAATAAGTTTTTATTTAATCTTAATATCATTTTAATTTTACTTATGTTTGTAATGTGATCTGATTAAATTTTAATTAGTAGTCCATTAAATTTAAATTTAATAATATGGGAATTATTTAATCTGATAATAATCCCATAATAGTTATAAATTATTAATTTAGCTAAATAAGGGTTAGACCATATAATTTACTACTATACTATTTATAAATAATGAATATATTACCTTCACTAAATACAAAAATTGAAATAGATCAAAAAATACTTACAACTTTGGATAAAGTTTTAGTATTACGATTTGGTAAATGTAATTCTATTGATACTCAAAAACAAGATAATATAGTAATTTAAACACAAATTTTTGTAAACTATTAACTTAATAATATTCAGTTAGAAAAAAGTCACAAATTAGTGTCAAAATTCGCTGAAATTTACACTATTGAGTCCGATAATTGCCCTGAGTATATTGAATACTTTGAAATTTATACCCTACCAACTACAATATTCTTCTTTAATTCGAACCATTTACGAATAGACTTTGGGTAACTTAATTCAAATTCATACGAATATTAAACTAATTTTAATTTAGTACTTTAGATAATACTAAGTTTGTTGGAAATTTTCAAATTAAACAAGATTTTATAGATTTGGTAGAAGTATTGTATAGGGGAGGTAAGAGGGGGAAAGTTATGTTTAATTCACCAATTCCAAGGGAAAGGGTTAGAGGTGTTGACTTATTGTATAAAGGTTATTAAATAAATTTTTTTGTGTAGCAAATTTACTTAAATCATCTTATAATATTATAATATACAGGTCTTAAAAAGTTTGTTAATAATTAACTTACTATTAATAATAATCTTTATTGAAATATATTTGTTAATAATAAAACTAAACACTCGATGGCATTGTATATCAGTTAAAAATTTAATTTTTACTTATTTTACACAAACATTAGTTAATTTCAGTGATAATAGAATGAAATAAATTCAATATAATTGCAATTGTCTAGAATATTATAATTATTTATATACATAAAATTCTCTCATATAAATAATGCCATTATAGAGTATAAAAAGGTAAATTTTTTAATAGCTCGTAACCTTGAATGAGTTATTTGATTGATTTTCATCCTTAATTATAGATCCAACACCTTTCTAATTGAGAACTTGTATGTAGTTTAGTCTAATTTTAAGCTTAAATAAAAAATAATAACAGCAAATTAACTATATAAATAAAAGTTAATCATAACAAAAATATTTATTATCAAACTAAATCATAGTAATTTTACCCCATATTTTTCAAATTAAGCTAATTTAGTCAAGTTTAATAGTTATTAACTCAAATTTAACTAAAAAAATTAATAGAATATACTGAGTAATAGTTTAATCAATCATTTTATAATATTTACTAGAGTATATTAATATTATATTATATTTACAGATTTTAACTCCTTTAAATAATTTTAAAGTCAATTCAAGACGTAATTAAAATTTTCTAATTTAGTTGAAAATAATAGATTTTTTACTTCTATCAAGATTTTACAATGTCAAGTAGTTTTAGTCTGTTTAATTTTAAAACTAGTTACTAATCATCTTATAAATTGATTAAATTCAATTAAAATTAGGGTATAAATAGTGTTTTTATTGTTTTCTCTTTAATAATTATAATTAATGGATTTTAGTAATAGTTTAAAGAATTATAATTCTAAAGATTCTATTAGCGCATCAAAGGAGATTAATGTAAGTCTGGAAGAATTAAATCACGATATAAAAGAGTGTAAAGTTTGTAAATATGGTCGGAGACATGGAGCTCTTATTGAAGAGTACTCCCAGGATAGGGCCGCATCTAGCTTCTCAATAATAGTGAATACAATTAGTATATTTACCGTTGCCGTTTGCCCTAGCATGCCTTGGGTATTCTCTCAAGCTGGATGGTTTGCAATATTTGTAATCCTATGGCTCGGTTTATTAGCTTGGTTTGGATGTAAGTACTTGATAAAGGCGCTCTACTCTGTAAAAGGGCACAGATTTTACGATTATACGAGTTTAGCAACTCATTACTTTGGTTATTGGACAGGCTTTGCGGCTAGATTAGTTTCTCATTTTATTCAAATTTGCACTACTGGAGTGCTTGTAGTTAGTATTTTAGATAATTTTAAACTATTTTTAAATTATTTGGGGTATAATGATATTATTAGTGATAATTTTAAATTAAGGTAATTTACACGCTAACTATAGTGATTTGTTTATTAATTATTATTTAGTGCACTTTTAGTAACTATATCGATTGCAATTCCTGGCTACTTTATCAGAAATATGAATGATGCAACTTTAACATCGTAAATATATAGCCATTATAATTCATGGATATATTAATAAATTATTATAGAGCTATTGGATCTATTAATGTGATATCAATCCTACTAGTCAGCATAATTCAATGTCGCCCCAACTACAACTTTCATCCGCCAGCGTATAACTTATTCAGAGTTAAAAAAGTAGTCAATAGCTTCAACTTTGTGCTCTTCTGCTTCTCTGGAATGCTTAACTTTCCACATCTAGAACGAAGTATGAAATATCCTCGTAAATGGAATAGAGATATGGCTTTAGGAATTCTATTCACTTGCTTTAGTTTTATTATTATCGGAGTTATGGGCTATTGGGCATTTGGTAAACAGGTTAAAATTAGCTTTTATGAAAATTTACCTAAAAGTAAGCTATTTAGTATACTATAATATAACTTATAAACTAATTATTTTATTTAGCTTGGACATCAATTTATCTAACAATAACATTTATAATCCAAACTCACACCAGTTCCTTAACCCTTATGATAATTGTCGTAGATGAAGAGCGTCCTCAACTCCGAGGCAACTTAAAGTCAAATCGCTTGCTATCCCAATTGATATACATAACTGTCCATTGTATACCATACTTAATAATGTGGTTATTAATAATAGGAATCAAATTTTTCGAATCTTTTGCTAATTTAACAGGGTCAATAAGTGGTGTATACTTTAGTATTGTATTACCTGTAATTTACTATTTAATGGGGAATTATAAGAAAAAGAAGTTAAAATTTGATCTAATACCTATTAATATTATGATAATATTTGGATTAACAATGGGTAATTACTTTATTTATACAAGTGTTTTGGAATTGATTAAAAGTATTAAGAACGCTATGAATTAGCGAGATTAGAATATTGCATCTGTATAGCTTTATCTCTGCTAGCGAAGAACCTTCAATTAAAATGTTAGTTAATTTTTACCACCTTTAACTAGTTTGATAATACAAACAAAAAATTATTAAAACTTATTACAAATATTTATTGATACAACTATATTTAACTGATAATTGGGAAAAATAAAGTTGTCATGGATAAAAACTTGCGTGTTTTATTGAAAAAAAGATTCATTTATCCAATAAAAATTATTTTTACAATTTTTATTAAAGTGCAGTTTGTTCATTTAGTTAGCTAAAAATATATTTTCTTTACTGGCTAAACTAATCAAGCGATTTTATAATTGAGACGTTTGATCTTAATATGTGACGCTACTACAACTCGTATTCAAAGCTCATTTATGAAGATATTAGGAAGTGTAGTTTATTTGCCAATGATTAAAAGAGTATAATTAGTATATTTATGTTAAAAAAAGATTAGTAATGATAGTATATCTGACAATTTTTATGATGAATGTGGATAATATATAAAGCTTTTCCAACTTGAAATACTTATTTGTATAATACTCACTAATCTTAATAACATTTATTAATATCTTTATCAAAGTAAATACTAAGCTTTTATTTTAATCAAATTATCAAATTATCAAATTCTTAATTAGTATAAATTTAAAATGGATTTTAATTACAAAAATTTGAAATATTTGTATTACTTATTAGATTTATTTTTATGTTAAGTTATTTTAAGATCATTATTAGTTACAGGCAGGATTATGGTAAAAGATTAACATCTTCAAAAGCTAAAGTATAAAAATGATTTCATTACGGCTTTAATATTATTAATGCAGTAATATACAAATTTGTGCTTAAAATAATCATGATCTGCTGTTTTGACATATTAAAAACTATTCGATTTTTTTAATATTGTTTAATTAATTTTCAATAAACTAGTAAAGCAGAAGCTTATTTATTTGCATTGAGCCTTCTATATAAAAGTAATATTTTCATAACGAATTAAAGCTCAGAAAATTGATCTGCGTATTGATAGGTTTTCAATCACAGATTACTTAATTAAGTTAATCTTGCTAGATAGATATGATCTTAAACCATAAATACATGGTATTAAACATATGTTAGCATTCTTGCAGCTACAATCAATGATATTTTAACAAATTCAGCTAGAGAAAAGCCTTGATGACATAATTAGTGATTTTAATATTAATCACAGGATTAAAGCTTTAATTAATTAATATAATATATTAACCGCTTAGATAATTTTTATTAATTGAAATACCCCTAATTTCCAAATAAAATATTTATTGTATACAATGATTCAAATTTAAAAGTTTATTTTTATTAGTTACACGCTTTATTTGCACGCCCAGATTATGCGATTAGAAGTTAATTGTAAAAATAGATTATACGATAATTAAATGTTTTACCATATATATTTTTAGCACTACAAGCTCTAGAATATTAATAATATAATGCAATTTTTGGTGGTAGATTATAAAGTTTATGTTGGTATATTAATGGAGTATAAGTAGGTTTTGAATCTAGAGGAATACTTGTTTTATTTTTATGATGAGACGACTATAGGAAATAGCCAATTTAAGCTAATAAAGATTTCATCTTAAAAAGTATTCAGGGTTTAGCAACTATACATCGTTAAGAAGATGACTAAGTTTAATTATTTTTCAGTTAACAATTAAGCCAAAGAGAAAAAAAATTTAACCTTGCTTATATCTTAACATAGATAATTCATGACTCGGAGGAATATTTGACCAACTGCCATATATGCATGACTTTCAAGCGCTTTGATTTGATTCCAACTAATTAATCTTTTGTTAAAAATAGGGATCAGCCTAATAGTGGAGATTAAATATGAGTGACAAAATTATCATGCTCTCCTACTAATTGATATTCAATATAAAACCCTAGATAAAAGTTTTTTTAAAGATTGGTATTTTATCAATGATAGTGATAAATGTGATTAAATTAATTTAAATCATAGAAGTGAAATGAAGTTGAAGGTTATAAAGTTAAGCCATATAGAAGGAATAAATAAACGTTATATGTTATAGATTTGAGAATCGGCATTAACCTTGCCTTTTATATTAATTCAATTGTATTTTCTTCAACTCGTTTAGCCTATTAATAAATTTATTTATCTACACTCTTTTATAATTCTAGTTTTCAAAATTATTTTATCCTTCCCGCCCCTTACCAGTAATACTCCTGCCCCTGAGTAAAAGTGTCCAGCTCTTATTGGATCAATTTCGGTAAAATGGATTTTCATGCATATGAGTCATCATTTATTGAGATTCAACCAATTGGAAGGGGAGGGGCTGCATTTATATTTGAGAATATATAAACAGCTTAAAGAACAATTCTCATTCTATTTTTCTAAATAGAAAGCTATATCCCCAAGGTACTGACTAAAAACACTAATAAACACGGTATATTTGTAACTGGAACCTACTATATAAAAGGATGCATAAAGAAGCTGAAGCAGGTGTTGAAGTTCAAGGGGATCATGTTATTGACGAGTGTGAAGTTTGTAAATTTGGTCTAAAGCATGGGGCATTAATAAAAGACTATGAAGAGGATAGAAGATCCTCTAAATATGTTATCATAGCTAATTTAATAGGAATATATACTGTAGGTGTTTGCCCAAGCATTCCCTTTGTATTAGCTCAATGTGGATGGTTTGGAATTTTTGTAATAATATTTTCAGGATGGATCACTTGGTATAGTTCTTACTTTTTGGTAAAATCCCTCTACTCAGTAAAAGACCATCGATTATATGATTTTACAGCCCTTGGGACTCATTTCTTTGGGTATTGGACGGGAAAATTAATTAGAGTTTTTACTCATATTATTCAAATATTAAGTGTTGGAGCGCTTGTTATTAGTATTTTAGATAATTTAAAAATTTTATTTATTAATACTAATTTGCCTCAGTTAATTAACAGTCATTTTGCTGTTAGGTAAATTAACATATCTATTAACTTGTTTTACCATTATTAACATATTCTATTTAGCGCTATTTTAGTAGTTTTAACTATTGCGGTTCCCGGTTACTTTGTAAAAACTGTCAACGATACAGCTTTCATTTGGTAATTTATCAAATTTTGAATTCATAATTCAATTATCTTACCAATTTATTTAGCTTCATAAATCCATTATATGTAGTAATGATTTGTATTGTATGTATTGTACAATGTCGACCAGATTACAGTTCAAATCCCCCTGTGTATAATGCTATAGTTCCACCAACTTTAGCAGATGGATTCAGTCTTCTCCTATTTGCATTCAATGGAATATTGAGCTTTCCACATTTAGAACGAACTATGAAAGAACCTAAAAGCTGGGACTTATCTTCTTTCTTCGCTATGCTCTTAACTTGCTGTGCTTTTTTCCTTATTGGGATTATGGGCTACTGGGCTTATGGAAACTCTGCAGAGATTAATTTCTTTTCAAATTTACCTCAAAGTAAGTCAAATATACGAAATTTGAAATCTTTTATTAATCTTATACTTTTTAGCATGGGTTATTCCAGCTCTAACAGTAATATTTATTTTACAAGTTTATGAAAACTGTATGTCTTCAATGATAGTCGTTATTGACGAAGAAAGGCCAAAATTAACAAGTCTAAAAATTAATGCAGTATTAAAAGAGCTAATACGAGTGGTAGTATATAGCATTCCATATTTAATTATGTGGGTTTCCATAGTTGCTATTAAAAGGTTTAATGCCTTTAGTAACCTTACGGGCTCTATAAATGGCATTTACTTGAGCATAATAATGCCACCAGTGTTTTATGTACTAGGTTATGGACTAAAATCTAATCTATTTACTATAAACGGGCTATCAATGATTTTAATGGTATTATTTGGTCTAACAATAGGCAATTATTGCGTTTATATAACGATTATTCAATTATAGTTGAATGGTATTAAAAATATATACATAATAAAATTAATTTGGTATTTAATATTAAATAAATGAATATTTTTATAGTCAAAGGGTTTTGATCTATATTCAATTATTAGGATTGAATATATAAAACATAAAGTTAATGTGAGTATTTTTGTGCAAATTTTTTATTTGAAATCTTTAGCAAATATAAATGAAATGTCAGCTAATTGAAATTTTCTAAAAAAACTTATTCTCAAATTTTAGTATAAGAAAGTTATTCTAATAGTTAGATAAAAAATTAAATATATAATTAAAAATGACCTATTTATTTCATTTACTGCTTTAATTTCAAGTTATTTGGCTTATCTTTATAAAAATAAATAACTACACTGTCAAAGCTTGGTAAATATATCCTAGTGATATTATTTATTCAGATTAAGATAGCTACTTTTAGTGGAAAGCTTTTTATGGCGCTTTAAAGAAGTTCTATGACCAAAACTAAGGGGAATAGGCTGTGACATAGCCTATGGACTATTTATATGGAAAGAGATAATTGCTAAGCCTGCAATAAGTAAGAGCATATTTAAAATGCTAATTAATTCCCAAATCCTACTCTTTCAAATCTAACATGACGGTAGATTTATTCTTTGGAAGGGCTAATATAATGAGAAGTGATATAGAGGACTGGAACCAGTTGAGAAAACATGTAAATCAAATCTTTGGTCAAAGCCTTCAACTAGAAGTATTTTCCCCATGCGTTCTAGAAACTCTGGATACATTATAAAAGAGAGATAATAGACCCCATGGATGGCCAATTAAAGTAAAAAATCTTATAAAATTAACGACTCTTGATGTTCTAGGAAAAGAAATTTTTAGTCAAATTTCGAATCTGTAAAGTCTCTAGGAAATTCTAACTACCATAAGCTATAATCAAATACTATGGACTTTTTCTTTAATCTCATATTTTCTATTATCCCCTATTAGAAAAACTATATTTTAGATTTCCTAAAAGAACTCATAGGAATATTATCAAGTTAATAATTTAATACTATATCTAATTAATAGTAGAAGAAGATATTTTGAAAATGGAAAAACTTTTTTAATTCTAAAGATTTATTGTATACTATACAAAGAAAAGACCAAAAGCCCATAGAGACTTTATCGGATGAAGAGTTAGTTCATAATCTTAATGCAATTTTCTTCGTAGATCACATAATACAGCAAATATCTTGTGCTATGCTCTATATCATTAGTAAGAAACAGAGATATCCAAAATAAATTAAGTAACGAAATCTATTAAAAATGGGCTTAAACGATAAACATCAAAAGCTTGTTCCTTTTTCAGAATAATTGAAAAATATGAAGTACTTAAGCTTAGCTATCAATTAAAAGATGAGAATTTCTCTAACAGTTCCTCAAATGGGAAGACAACTAGCAGAAGATTATCTAATAGAAGAAGATAATATAGTGCTTCCAAAAGGAACTAATGTTGGACTATCGATTTATAATATCTTAAATGATCCTGCAGTTTATCCTAATCCTGAAAGGTTTTTAAATATTAAATATGACATGGATACTTATATGTCATTTAGTAGGAGTAGTGGAGTATGCGCTAGGATGAACTTTGGTTTAATAGAACAAAAAATATTCCTTTCTTTGGTACTGAAAAATCTTGAATTGATAATTGCTAAGTTAACCCAGATTAAAAACAATTAAGAGTTTCTGGACTAGGCTCGGCAAGACCCATGAAGTCAAATTAAACTTTAAAGCTAGATTATAGCTCTATAGCTTCATATAATAAACTAAATTTCAATCTTTTTATAATATATAAGATTTATTATTAAAATTATAAATATTAGTTTTAATCTAAACATCTTATGTTTTTAGAAGCTGTAATAGATCATTTTAGAGTATATATTATAACCAAACTTATTCAATTTTATTACTTTGACGAAATGAAATAATAATTTGATTCTTAAAACTCTATATTTTGGTATATAAATTTATTTTTCCTTATTATTGAGTCATTCATTAACACCAGAATATTGAAATATATATTCAAGTTAAATCATCAATTTTAAAAATTTTGATATTGATTTCTATAAATTTAATTAACAACTTCTCAAAGCTGAAAAAATTTATTAAAGCCTAATTTATCACAAACTATTGCTATATGAAAATTTAATCTTTATATAGACCTTATACATAAATATTGAAATTTATTCGGTTATGTAATCTATTTTTGTTTCCCTTGGAATAAGTAATCTAGGTCAAAGCTCTTAGCTAGCATTGGTAGAGAAGTATCCCGAGAATTGTTAATAACTTTGATTGATATCCTCCATGTAAAAAACCAATATGATGGGTAATAAAATCAAATAATCATCTGCTGTTAGATAACCTAGTAATTATAGCCTTATTACTGTCAAGTGCTGCTATTTAAACTAGAATCTCATAAATATAGAATATATATTCTATTATATTAAATTCCAATATATGAGGGATTCTGGTTAAAACGAGGAAAATTTGACCAAAATTTTTTATAGGGCAAGTTTAAAATTTTTTCAATTATTATAATATATAGCATATTAAAGAATCTCGTTTTTTTAGATATTGTGGTAGTATAATATTTTGGTGTATTATTATCAAGTTTTCTCTATTAAATAATGGATTTATAAGATTATAAATAACTTTTTTTAAAGTTAAAATTTTGAACTGAGCTCACACAAATTAAAGTCAAATTAACCAGAACCTCTCATATACTACTTATCTTTGTCACTATTACTTCTAAATCCAAAGAATAGCACGTTAAACGATATTTTATTTAAAAATCTAAAATATTATTTAAACTATGGATGAACCACGCCATAAAAATTTTAAAAAGCTACAAAAAGTAATTGGCTACAGCTAGTTTTCAATGTCAGAAAAATTATGAAATAGTTTGATCAGGTAAAAATATCTATTGGATATATAAAAATATATTATCCCATTATTGTTATTGATTATACTATAATAGCTGGCATCATTTTTATAGCTCAAATTTGATACTGTAGAGCAGAAAAAATCGACAAAACTATCTAAACATTAAAATTAAAATTAAATGACTATATTAGTTTACAGCGGCACATCTTAATTTTTGATATATCATAGGTATCTAAATACCAAATGATCTAATGACATGAATTTTTATTATTGTACTAATTTACAAAGGATTTATATTAATTTTGATATCAGCGCCCAGCACAATATCTACAAAAGCTAATTCCGCGACTTGATATACTAGAAAAGAACTTTTTAATTTTTAGCTTAAAAAAGAATAAAATAGAGGTGAATTCTTGATTTAGCTCTGGCTGGAAAGTAATAGTTAATATAGGGTTTACAGTAAATGTTATAAAGGTTAGCGAAACAGCTATAGCTTCTATAATAGGAGGTCTAACATATCCAATAGCAAACTTCAAAATAAACGTTATATACGAAACACTAAAATTCAAATTATATATTACTATTACTGTTACTAATTGGACTATAATTTTGATTTTTTGCCGCTTAATAGCTGCTAATCCTTGTACGTCATTTATATTTTTGGAATCTTTTTTCATTTGATTTAACTTTTTGTTTACTTTATAGCCAATTGAAAAATAGCAAAAAGTGATTACCCAGCAAGGAATAAGAATCAAAAACGGTAGTATACAGCTCGCTATTTTTGATAAGTCTCCAGGATTCATATAAGGATAACATGCTATCCTACTTGAAGAAGGCGTAGCATCGTTTAAAATTGCTGGGTATATATACACAAAGCTAGTAGGTGCACACGCTAGAATTGTTATAACTAGCCAAAATTTAAAGCTTTTTTCAGTGCTATGACATACTGTAAGATATCTCATTAATGATAGCACTGCTGCTATAGTAAGCTCCAGCCTAATAAACATCTGATTTTCTAGCGCGTTTAAACGACACATAAAAGTGTCCTTATCCAGTGCATTTTTCCCAAGGACAAACTCATAGATAGACAAGAGTATTTTAGCGATGCCTAATTCAAATTCTGCAGCATTCAATATTAACATAACTTTCATTTCAGGGTGCTTAATAGTAATTTTAAATATTAAAATATAAAATAGAACACAACTTATTATAACCATAAATATAGACAAAGTGAACATAAATCCGAATAGTATATCTAGAGGTACAACTATGCTTTCTAAACTATTCATATTATTTAATGTTAGAAGCAAAAAAAATTAAAATTAATAACAAAATATTTGAAAAAAAGAGAATTTACTTTTATATAACCAAAATTTGCAAATTACATATTTGGACAAAATTTATAATTCTGTTTCAGTTTAAATACTTATTTCACAATCACCCAGCCCTCTCAATAATTTACCAGATTTATTTCCATAAACTTATATTAATAATATCAATATTATAGTGGACAAAATATGCTGCGTTATAGGAAAAGTTCAAAGATTCATATGTCTTAAGACGTCATTTATTTGTTAAATATCTGCCATTTAAAATTAATTTGGACGATAAATTTCAGTTTTGTTTAAATCTTAATTTATATGATTAGATGAATATGAGATTTAAAAATTACAGTATCGAAATTTTAGCTTTTGCAATATTTGCCAATATATATAGCTTTAATAATGAGATTAAATAAAAAATATATTATATCCCATCTACGATTTAGATGAAATATATATAATTATACAAAATATTTAATATCTAAGTTTCAACTATTTTTATTAAATTAAGCCTAATTGATAGAGTCTAGAAATTCACTTTGATATAAATTAATTGCGATGTGCCCAGTTTGCTTATTATTTTATATTTAGCTTAATCTTAACATGAGTCTGTGCGAATTAATATGATGACTAGACTGTCATAAAAGTTTATATAATAGTAAGATATATATAATTTGATGTATAAATTCTGGATAATAGTTTCCATTTTTGTTATTTGTTATAAAAATTTGGCTGTAGATACTTATTGATAGACTAAAATTATTGTACTATAGCTAATTCGCAATATCAATAAAATATTGAATGTCTAATTAAGCTAAGATAAATTATTAGCAGATCTGAAATCTCTATACAAATTCGAATACGAAAAGATTCAAATATAGAATAGTTATATTGATACAACGAGACTTGCATGTAAATAATTAAAGTTTTAACAAAGTTTACCAAGTAGCTTATTAGATTTAAATTGCTATTTTATTTATAACCGTCATTCTTATCGTTCGATATATAAATGGGTATATGTATCAATTAAAATAGTTTTTTATAATATTATCTATAATTCGATTTCTGCTCTTTTAATATTCGCGCCGGGTGCAAATTCTATAAAAATTTGCTCCATGGCTTGATAAACTAGTAAAAAATTTAGTTAAGTTTAAAAAGAATAAAATAGAGACAAATTATTAATTTAGCTCAGGTTGAAAAGTAGTAACTATGATAGGATTTGCAGAGAATGAAGATAGTGTTAGTAAAATAGATGCAGCTTCTAAAACTGGAGGTCTGGTATATACAATAATGAATTTCAAAATAAAATTTGTATATGAAACACTATAATTCAAATTGTGTGCTATTACTATTGCTATCAATTGAATAATAAATTTGATTTTGGCGTTTAATTTCTACTAAGCCTTGTGTGTCATTTGAGTTATTGACTTCTACCTGCATTTGGTTTAACTTTTTGTTTACTTTAAAACCATTGAAAAATAATAAATGATTGTCCGTCAAAGAATATGGACTAAAAACTGTTGTATAAAGTTTGCCACTTTTGACAAATACTCAGCATTAAAATATGGGTTGCAAGCCATTTTACTTGAAGAAAGAGTTGCATCGTTTAAAGTTGCTGGATATATAAATAAAATACAAGTATAATATACCAAAAGTTGTTAAAATATCTAAAATATAAAACTTTTTCCAATTTTTGTATACTAAAGATGTCTTATCAATGGTGTTTTTCAGCTGTAGTAAGCTCGGTTTTAATAAATATTTTTGTTATCTAGAGCGTTTAAATGCCACATAAAAGTTCCTTCACTTAACACATCGCTCCCAAAGACAAATTCACTGATAGATAGGATTATTTTAGAGATACTTATTTCATATTAAACGGCACTCAATATTAAAATGACTTTCATTTCAGCGTATTTAATAGTAATTTTAAATACTAAAATATAAAATAATATACGACTTATTATACTATAATTATAGCATAAATAAGAACAAAGCTGTACAGCACATCAAGATTCAGAAATATGCTGCCAAGATTAATAATGCCAAATAAATTTTAGAGCAAAAAATAAGGTTTAATAAGGACAAAAAAGTTTATTGTCAAAAATATTTTAATCGTTATATAATTTCTTTTTATATATTGATATACATGGCAATATTTAATAAAACTGTCTCAACTTGAATACATTTCACACATTTACTCATCCTCTCAATAGCAATTATAGGTTTATTTCCATAATTACACATTATTAATTTCACTTGCAACTGAGCAAAATAATTGCATCCCAAAATTTTAAAAATTAACTATAAAAATAACATACAATGTACTAAAGATACAATTAAAGATAGTAAGTACGAAACCAAGAGTACATCAAGATTTACACTAAATATTAACATTGGCAACACCATATAACGCTTAAATACAGTTGTATTGAGATAATATGCTCCAGAAGGTTTACATTTATCAACCTTGAATATAAAACAGCATATCTGGAAAACATTAATTAATGCTTCACTTAATTATTTTTTAATGGTCCTAAGACCTTCAAATAATTTGTCGGATTTATTTTCAAATTATTTTATCAACATCAACCTCTAGTAAATAAAATATATTGCTTTTAAGGATTTTATAAATTAAATTATAAAAGTAGCATAAAAATAGATGAAATAAACATAAGAGCATATAAATATTCATGACTGTAGTATTAAGACTAGTCATATTGCAAAACTTTAGAGATAAAAATATTGAGAAGGAAAGTAAAATTAAATTTATAAATCAGCATATATGGGGAGAATTAACTTTTTCAATTTTAATACGTTTTTTGTAGTCATTCGCCTTTAATAATTTAACTAGGTTTATTTCCATAATTTATTTTATTTTAATAGTTGCTAATAGAAAAAGCATGCTACCTTCTCAAAATTTATTAGTAACGATATGGTTTAACTTATAAATTTTTCTATATCATTATCTTTAGAATTAATATGGATGTCAAATTATATTTTTTAAAGTCAGCTTGGCGAGTTAAGCGATAGAATCAGATTCACTACTTTGATAATTTAATCTTCAAAAATATAAAACAATAAGGTTATTTAACAAGAATTTTTTAATAAAGAGTGTAACTATATATTGCGCTCTTTTACCAGTATACTATATAATTGAAATTCTAGTGAACCATGTAATTTTTTTCAAAGCTATTTATCTGGTTTTATATTATTTTTGTATTTACAGTAAAAATGTATTAGATACTACTGTTGCATAATAAAGATGATAAGCATTTTAATTATGATTTTATTAACTGAATCAATATACAGGTAAATTACTAATAATTTGATATATTAAAATCGAGATAAGAATTTTTTCACGTAAATATATATTGAGTAGCAATAATTGCGATTGAAAGATTTATAGTATCAATTACATAATTAAATGACTCAAAATATATTTGTTATTATACAGATATTGCTTGCATAGTTGCTTTTCAAATATCCAATTTGTAAATCAAATTTTATATACGTAGTATATATTTATTGTATTAAATATCTATATATTTTAAATAGCAAATGCTAAAACTGATAATGATTCTATTGGTGATAAAAAACGTAATATAAGTGAAAAATTCTCGTTAAGGATATAAAATATCTGGATAGTGAATTTATGTAGTTTGGCTATTTTATTTAAATTGAAGTATTTTAAGTATATAGGCATAAAATCTGAACATGATTCATAACATGTAAACATCTCATGTAGGAATCTTATATGCATATCAGGGAGTATTTACGTACAATAAATTTGCTGTATAGATATATATGATTAGAACCTGATCAGTACCTCGCTAACTTGTAGTTGTATATATCTATTAAAGCAAATATGAGTGATTCCAGTTAAATTGAAGAAGTTTCATTAAAATTTTTATAGGGCAATTCACAGTATTTTTTTAGTTACTTAAAGTATATTAAACATCATCTTATATTAGTCAGGGTTGATAAATAATATTCTAATATAATATATTAACTGCTCACTTTTAAATGACGTCATTATATGATTATAACTTGTTTGTATTAAAATTTAAATTTTGAACAAGTTCATACAAAATTAAGTTAAATTAACCAGAATCACTCATATAGTCGTTTGATTTTGGGTTTATATTAAATTTTTTTATTATAGATACCCCATTAATATCATTTCATATTATAAAGCTGTCCAAAGCTTAGCTAATTTCAGATATGATTGATAGTTTAAAATATTATAAAATTATGGTTATATAACAAATAGAAAGTATAGCTTAAACATACGTTTTTGTTAAAGTTGAATCAGTGGCATTTTTAGATATATTTATATTTCTCATAAAATATCAATATTTAACTTGAATAGCCCCGCTGTGAACTTAGGATTATTTATCGGTAATTTGGAAATTTATTCAGTGCTTAAAGTGGGTGTGAGATATTAGGCGTAATAAGATCCACATGTGCATTAATTGTAAATTTTGATATAAATAGGTCAATTTTCTGAATAAGCTGAATATTATTATATTAGAAAAATGTTCTATGCAATACTATTCCTTATTATAATAGGTGGCCTTTATGTTTACTTAAATAAAGTGCCTAGTGAATTCAAAGACATCCCTAAGGTTTCCTTGTGGTCAACTATTCAATCTATACGCAAAGGAGAAACTCTACAAGAAATCTACCATGGAAGAATAGAACCAGTTATTAAAGAACGCGGATATGCTTTAGTTTTCTTTAGAATGACATGGAGTTTTACCACTACAAGACCAGAAATTATTAAGCAAGTATTCAGGAAAACTCAAAACTTTACAAAGAATTATTATAGAAATCCTGAATCCTTAGAGTTTAAATTTACAGGTGAGAAAAATATTGTTCGTAGTAATGGTGACGACTGGCGCAGATTTAGAAGACCTGCTAATCCTATTTTTCATCAAACTTTCCAACCTGATATATTCGGAGAATGTGTAAATGAAGTCTTAAACGCTTTGACAGATAGAATTAACGAAAATGGCTCCAAACCTTTTGAAGTTAGCGACTTAATGGAGTTTATGACCTTGGATATTTTAGGAAAAGGAATTTTTGATTTTGATTTTGAAGCAGTTAAATTGAAGGGAACTTCACAATATAATCATATCTACGACTCTGCGTTCAGCGGAATTTTCGACCCCTTATACCTTCTTTTCCCATTCTTAGAAAAGTTAAAACTTCAAAAAAGAATGCAAAAGCATATTGATGCTATAAAATTTAAGAAGTTTATTCTAGAAATTGTTGAAAAAAGAAGAGCTGAAATGAAAGCTGGAAAGGTTGGTGGAAAAGATTTACTCGCTACTATGTTGACTGTTGATCCCGATAGTCCTTTTGCACCTCTTACAGATCAAGAGTTGGTAGAAAATTTGATCGTATTCTTCATTGCAGGCCACGATACTACTGCTAATACACTATCATATGCTATGTATCATTTAGCTAGAAATCCAGATATCCAAGAAAAGCTTCGTAGCGAAATTTATAATACTTTAAATATTCCTAAAGATCATACCGAAGTAGTCGTTCCTTCAGCTGAGCAGTTTAAGGAAATGGAATACTTAAACTGTGTGATTAAAGAAGTTATGCGTATATCTCCAGCTGTAGTTCAAATCCCTAGAATGGTAGAAGAAGACTTTACCGTACCCAATGATAACGTCGTTATTCCTAAAGGATCAATGATAATGATGTCAGTATATGGATCTCACTATGACCCTAAGACCTACCCTAACCCAAAAAAATTCGAACCTGAAAGATTCTTGAATGGAAAACATGAAACAGATATTTATTTACCATTTGGAGGAGGCAGTAGAATGTGTATCGGTATGGGCTTTAGTTTAATGGAACAAAGGGTTTACTTAGCAATGTTATTACAAAAGTTCAATATTGAAATTAAGGAAGATAATCCTGATTATGATTGCTTAAGATTAAATGGAATTGCTCTTACAAAAGCAAAGGACTTAAAGTTAAACTTTAGTCCTAGATTTTAATTCAATCACATAAAAATATAACAAACAATAAATTATAATAATATACTTAATTTAAGAGTTTTATTGAAAATTTCAAACTTCTCATTAGTTTACTATTATTTGAAACTACGTCTATATTAGCAATAATAAAAATTAACTGTGATGTAGTTGATTAATAATATTAGAGTATTATTATAATTTTTTACTTGCAAGTTTTAGCCAGTATACTGCACTCAGAGATTTGGAAATACATTAATATTAAGCAAAATATTAAACTATCAAAGTAGTTTTTATATTGAATATCTGCTCTTTAAGCAATAATAGCTTAGGATTATAATATGATATATAAAAAATTAGATTTTTTATATGACAAATTGCTATTTGAACCTAGATTGCTTTTAGCATACGACAATTTATGATTTCTTATTTTATTAGATAATTCAAAGACCTGAATTGCTTAATTCCATATACTACAAAACATCTTACCTACTTAATTCAAAGCTTCAAGAGTGCTATATTTTCAAAAAAAACATTTTAACCGTCACAACACGCAAATTTGCGGCTCAAGTTTTCAAAACATACAGGGTAATACTAAACGCCTTAATTTTAATTTATTTATCCCCACTAATTAAACTTAACCTGAAGTTAAAAAAATAATTATCGGGGTCATTGGGTAAACCTCCCAACGATTCTGGTGGCTTTTAGCCTGCTTAATCTAATTAACCGAAAGTATCTGCGTGAGTGTGACTGATTAATTGCAAGGGTAATTAATCAATTTACTCATATTAAGAATTAAAAAATTTAACTAATTATTATATTAATGGGTTTAATTGGATGCAAGATGAGATAAGATTAACTGGTTATCAAAAATTTTAGATTATTAAATTAGAATTTAAAAATTTAAATTGGTATTGAATATATTATTAGAAGCGGGTAATATATTGATTTAAAAAATATTAGCTATAGGCATAATCATTTAATTAAAAATGAAGATATAAATTAAAAGTGGTTAATTTAATATAAACTATTTCGAAAACTTCGTATAAACAATATCTATTGTACTCCATAAACTAGTACTTTTGTTGCAAAATTTTTAATAAGCTAAATTAGTAATGTTTTTGTATTCTATATACAAAAACTTATTAAATAGTCGATCATATTAATAAGTTGATGCCATATATTATTCAAAGTTTTGTCTTTAAATTTAAGAAATTGTTTCTACTACCGCTCTTATATTATAATAAAAATTTTTACTCAGATTATTGTAAACTAACCCAAAGCAAGCTGAAGTTTCGCACAAAATATATTTAGAATATCATAAGAGAATATTTAGTACCAATAATTAAATCTGTCATAGATGCTGAAAGTTATCAATCTCTTCAGAATTCGATATATAAATGGCCTTATATGGTTAGTACTATGGTGGGAATCATTTGGGAATAATATAAACTTCAAAGATTTGTTCTATTTATTTTTCTTACCATATTATTTAGAATAAAAATTATTATATTTATATTTAATTAAGCATTAGTATATTAATATTATAGAATTATTTATTACTAATCATATTTTATTTTTCTAAAGTAATAAATGCAATTATTTAATTTGTATTAACATAGTATTGATATATTAATGACCTTTGGATTATGTAAGATATATCAATTACAATTCCGAGATACCTTGCTGCCATGTTAACCTAATATTTTATATTATGGCTTAAGGTTACGTTATTTATTAAACTAAGCTTAATATATATTAAAGATTCAGAGCTATATAGTGTTAGATTTTCTGTAATAACAGATAGCTATAAAATATATATTTATTATCAAATTTACTATGGTGCTTTGAGGAGATATGCTTACCAAAGTAGGAAAAAATTTTAAATAATTGTAATTATAAGTGTTACATTCGTATAAGTTCATAACTAATATGTGTCAACTTACAAAGGTAATAAGCAAATTAAAGAGTAGCTTAGATTTTTTGCGAAATATATATTCTTTATAACTACTTACTATATATAAATATAGCCTAAACTATGTAATTATTGTGTTAATATTAATTAAATATCATTATTATATATGAAAGATTCTAGTTAAAACGAGGAC
>KQ964419.1:423153-436068 GCA_001566745.1 Conidiobolus coronatus NRRL 28638
GCTAACTCATTTATAATTATATTAATTATTTGCGCATACTTCAAAGATAGTATTATTTGCTATTATTTAATTAATATATTTTTTATTCATATTTTAAATACAAAAGTCTTTTAAGCACATATAAATTCAGTATATTACTTAAATATATCAAAATCTTATTTTCAATAAATATTGGCTTAGAGCAGTAATATAATAGGCTTCCAGTCAATATGATATTTAATTGATAGATTTAACTATCAGTTAATATCTGCATTACTTGTTTTTTATACCCAAAGCAATTTTGAATTAATTTTCAATAGCATCATGATTTAGTATATTTTCCATATAAAAATAATTTTCTATGATTCAATATCTTTCTAAATTTGACAAATAAGCTAATTTCTTTACCATGAAATGATTGAAAATTATTCAAAAGATAAAAAAATACTATTAAACTATATGACAGACTCCAGTTAAGCCAATGAAATTTTATTTAATTTTTAAAAAAATTATGCTATAATTGATTTTTATACACTTAAAATATATTAACAAATTACTGTATTTTACATAAGCAGATAATAAGCATGGTAATATGAAATTATAAGTTGTTCTTTTTTAAATAAAGTAAAAGCAGTAATAAACCAATTATAGTAAAGTTAAAATTTTGAACTGAGTTCATACAATTTTCAGTTAAATTAATTCGAGCTGCACATATATTTTTATGAATGAATAGCTAATATGTTCCTCAAATGTTTATATTTTATTCAGTATTTATTGTAAATAGTATTGTTGAGTTTTTATTAGATTTTTAGGAAATTGACACGTTTGGCGCATTTACTCAAACGAACACGGCTCCGTGTGAAGGTCTCGGATCAGTGAGAAAATTTCAGAGAATATACTCCTCGCTTCTGGCTTTAATCCAGTTATTCTCGCGTCACAATACATGGCCGCATTCACGAACGCGAAGGGAAATTGTTCAACGCGCCGAAACGCAACTCCGTCGACGTCTAGATCATTCTAATTGACCCAAAATAGGCCCAAACTCTTAGTATTTAAGCATCATCATGATTAAAGTAATAAAGCATAACTAATATACTCTAAATCTTAATTTTATCCTTGATTGCGACGTTTTTAATAGAAGAAAAATGACTGAAAGCTTAGAAAATCAACAAGTATATAGCTAATAAACTGGATAATTAACTTGTTCTGAATTTAAATTAATTAAGGAAAGCTGTATTGGTTTAAATTATCGGACTGTTTGATTAATAGCAAATAACCCACAACTTAAACTTATTACAATTGTGACTGGTTAGATCTTCCTGTCATAATATTTTTAGTAATTAATCTTTTGTCTTAAAAAAGTTTAAAGTTTATAATGAGCAATATTAAATTATTCTATGATGTTAGTAGTTTTTACTCTGGCTTAGCAGTAATTAGAATTTGTAGAAAAATCAGAGACAAGAGCTTTGTTAACAAATTTGAACTTAAGCCTGTTGCTCTTGGTGCTGTCTTCAAATCCCAAGGCGCCCAACCTCCAACACTCGCAAATCCTGCCAAAGGAAAGTATATGTGGCGTGACGTTGAACGTTTAGCAAAAGAACTTGGATACTCTAATTTTTATAATAGCGTATTTCCTATTAACTCTATTTTAGCTAGCCGTGTTATTATTTACTTAAATGCAAATGAGACTAAATTCAAAAACTCAGAGCCTGGAATTCCTATAGCCCTTAGATTCTCTGAAAAAGCTTTTGAAACAGCTTTCGCTGAAAACAGTGACGTTACAAAAGCTGAAAGTTTGAGCAAAATTTTAAAAACCATTTTACCTGATGTCGACACCGATGCAATTGTCAAAGAAGCCAACACTCAAAAGTACAAGGACATCCTCAAAGCTAACACTAATGAAGCTATTGAACTCGGGATTTTTGGAGCACCATCCTTTGTCTGTCCAGATGGCGAATTATTCTGGGGTAATGATAGATTAATGTCTGCATACAATTGGACTGAAAAAGCTAAACTTTAAGAATTCGCTATTTGTCTATTACGAATATAAATTGAAATTTCCATGTTCAAAATAAGGAAGTTTTGCTATTGAAATATATTGAATTTATTAATGTACTAAGTTAAATATAGTTGAATAATAAGATCTACTAACTAGCATGCAAACTTTAATATATATATTTCACTGCCACGATGAGCCTTATATTTGTAAATTTATATTAACTATTAATTTAAGCTTAATTTACTAAATACGCGAAACAACTGATATTTTAAAAATACTCTTTATTCTTTACTCATCTTCTAATTATAATCCAGTATAAAGCTAAAAATATTTGTAAATAATATATAAATGCTACAATTGAATCTCATTTTCGTGAATTCAGGTTAATGATGTATAAGAATAGTAAGAAAAATATAATAAGATTCAAGCTACTCATACAGATTCAATATAAAAACTTGAGAAAGAATTAAACAGTCATATCTATAGATGATATTATACATAGCTATATTACATGTTTGATAATTACAATTCTCTATACAATATATAAAACTCTAATAATAAAAAATGATGTAAAAAATGACTATTAAAGTAAAAGATTAAAAACTTGCAGTGAATAGAGTATAAATAATAAACGATATAGATTGAAATATTAATAATGATCTTATTAGACTAAATTAAAGGTAGAGATAAGATGAAAAAAACTGTTAAAAAATTTAGAAAATAATATCTTCATCTTGGTCTTGATTAAGCATATTAGTAGACTCTCCAGCAGTAACAGCTTCAGGGGTAATAAGTCCTTGAGCGATTAATTCTTGTTGAGCCTTTAACTTAGCTTCTAAAATTTCTTCATCTCTTTCCTTATCCCTTTTCTTCTTGCCTTGCACCTTCTTAAGTCTAAAGAATTCTTCACGATCGGCCTCATCTAATTCTGATATAATATAACTAATGGTATTTTCAATTCTTGGTATAATAACGTGTTCAATAGCGTTAACTCTACGATTGGTTAATTTAATTACTTCGTCCAAGGTAACGAAAGCTGTCTATTATATTGAAAAATGCTTAATTAAAAGTTTTAATATGCATTGTCTAAAGTACCTGAAGTGAAGCTAATTCGATTAAAGACTCAACAGCACTGGTGTAAGTTGTTTTACAGCGCTGCACTTGTTGACCACCTCTACCCAAACCAGTCAATTCGAAAGCTATAAAATAATTGAGTTACTAGTTAAAATGAAGATATATTTGTTTTATCATACCGTTTGAGCCTTCTGAATAAGATTCGAATTTAGGCAAAAATACACCAGAAACGTTATCTAATTTTGTTCTAACTCTTAACTGAGCGGTTTTTACATTTTCTCTAACTTTATAACTAAAAATTTGAATATAATTAGCTTACAATTTAATTAAAAGTTTATATATTTACCTAATATCACCGGTTGTATAAGTGACTTCAGCTAAAGAAAAGGAAGCATTTTGCATTATTTTACCCATTTTCAACTTAGCCTGAATAAATAAAATAATAAAATTAGTATAAAATGAATTTTTAGATGAAAAGGGATAATAATTACCTCACCAATTTTACCAACAATTTCTCTAAATCTCTTGGTTAAAGCCTCACTCTTACGCTTTAACAAACTGTGTCCAGTTTGAGCTCCCTTTAACTTTAACTTCATAGTGGTTAAAGCCCTAAATTATAAAAATTAAAATGCAGCTCATTATTTTCTTCAATAATATAAAAGATGACTTACATTCTAGTAGGAAAAATTGCAATTCTATTACTATTACCCGACATTTTTTATTATTTAATTTAATACGTATTAACTACTTTAACAAAAGAATGTTTTTAATGTTTTTTGAAAGACTATACTATGGTATTTAATTAAACTTGAGTTACTAGAAATTGAGATATAAGCCAGTATAATTTATTTATTATATTTGATGACATTTATTACTAAATTTATTGTGGGAAATTTGGAATTTGGAATTTTTACTTTTAATTGATAATATTGAAATCATTCTTAGTTTAAATGTAAATTTGATTGAGGAGATAATGGATTTCAACTAAAAGTGTTTTAATATAGTTATAAGGTTTAACTTAATAAATCTTGTCATCTTATATAGATATCATTTTACATTTATAGTTTTACTTAGTTTAAATTTTGCTACAGTGCTGGAGATTTGATGCTGACTGTCATAAAATCTATAAAGATTTTGAAAATAATACTAAAGATGAAAGATTTATAACTGAATATATATCATGAATTAACAATGATCAAACTGATATTATATACTGTTTTAAGGCTTTGCATTAAGGGATTAATAATAATTATAATTTGATATCGCGTATCTAATTACAGATAATTTCTAGTACAATGCAAGATTATAATCTAAAAATGCTTAATAGCTTGATAAAGTATAATTTGTGATTAAATAGATATTGTACGAATTTATTAGTTTAAATTTATTTCTTTCCTCTTCCAGCTCTCTTTTCCTTGGCTAAAAAATAGTAAACAAATATTAGTAAGAGTGTGATAAATTTGTCAAATCAACTTACATTTCTTAGGAGCACCCTTTCCTCTACGTCTTCTAGAATCGGCGATCCAAACTCTATAACCTTCATCTTCGGTGATTTTATCCATTTTAACACCACTTAATTCGTGTCTAACCTTTGGTAAATCAAATCTTTCAGGGTAATAGTTTAAGATTTTGGGGCCAATAAGAGGCTTTAAGAATTTTGTACCATCTCTCTCGATAGTAGGTAATTTAGTCTTAAAAATATTGCTAATAATTTTATCTAAAGCTAATCTACGAGCTGGATTGACTATTTGACTCATTTTTCAATTATATAAATTTCTAAAAAATTAAAAGAATAAATGGTGAGTATATAATCATCATTTTATAGTATTTTGTATTATATCGTATTTATCATTTACATCAATTTAATTATTTTAATGAATCTATAGATTGATTTTAATTTCAGCCCTAGACAAAATTAATTTAAATTAATTTGAACTTTTTCAAATTGTGGGATTGTAGTAAGCCTGTTAAAGATAAGTTAAAAACATATAGCAATCAAAAAAAGCTTATACAAAAATCTATGATATATAATAATAAAAATGAACTATAAAATAATTATACCATGAGCTAAATAAATAACTCTTAAAAGACGAAAAAATCTGAAAAAATTGGATTAATACTTTTATACTACTGAAAAAGCCAGATATTTCAAAAAGTTATGCTATTGAGACTTAGTAGTTCGAGGCAGGTGACTTAAGATCCTCTCCTGGTAACGGGGCATAGGCTCGAACCTTAATAATGATTTTTAGCTCCCATATATTTATACCAATATGAAAATGCTGTTTAAACCATATAATACTTAAAACACAATACAATATTAAATTAACTTTGTTCAGCTTATTTAATTATTTAATAACTCATTGATTTCTTTTTCATAGTAGCTAGGGACCACATAACCTCTATCGACAGCATCTTCGAAAAGAGCTTTAGCTTCATCATACATCTTATTTTCTATCAAATGACTAAGTAATATTTTTATAATGAAGAAGTGCTTCTCGTTAGGATAGATCTGATATAACTCTCCTAAGGTTTCTTTAAGATGTTCGTACTCTTGTAACTTGCAGTGGTTTCTTACAAGCTGCACATAATAACTCTTGGATGGCAATGTATAGCGCTCAATAAGTTCATTTCTCAGCTTCTTTATAATTGGATTCTCAGAATCGTATCCTGAAAAATGTAGAATTAAATACTGATAAGTCTGCTTAAGAGGAATTAAATTAAACTCGGATTTCATTTGCTCAAGGTACATTAAAGCCTGCTCCTCTTCTCCACACCTTGCCAATAGAAGGATAATTTGATTATAAATTACTGGGGTTGGTGTAATACCCGCCTCCCTCATATAGTGAAGAAACTTAAGGGCATAGGTCCACTGCTGTTGAATAACGTTCATATGGATCATTATGGAAAATGTTAATGCATTTGGGTAAAATTTAAATTTACCTAATCTAACTCTACGAAATAACTTTGATGCTTCTCTAAATTGACCAGTTTTAATCATTTTTCTGAGGAAAAAGTGACATGTTTCCAAATCATTAATATATGCTATGGGCAGCTCTTTAGGCTTCAAATTATCTGGCAGTTTGAGATAAGCTTTCATTAAAAGATCTTGAAGTGCAGGTTCGCAGCTCAGCTTAAAAACATTAGAATATTCAATAAGTTTTTGAATTTGATTATAGGAATTTAAACCAACTTTCTCTCCCTTTTTTACTGAAGAATTTTTAAGACAGTACTGCCCAACTAATATAAGTGTAAGACTATCCATTTGAGGATTTGGGTGTAAAGAATAAGCTTCTAGTAAATCAAAAGCTCCATCTAGATGATTTGATAATAATAAATTAGTTATACGTTTATGTAGAAGAGTTTTTGAATCTGTGAAATCGGGGTGAGTGGCGGATAAAGCTAAATTTTGTTGCGTGTTAGGAATTGAGATTGAAGAGGGAATAGAAGGCAGTGTTGGTTCATGAATATATCGCCTAAAAATTATGGAAATATTAAGGCTATATTTTGTTGATCTTAATATTCTATTCATCACACTTAATTATATGTTTTACTGTTTATTTTTTGTTACTGTTTTTGAAAACGGAGTGGATCACTATTTAATTTAAATACATTATTATTTTCAATTATGGGATTTTAATTTTAAACTTCATTTTAGATATTCTTTAACTTAACAGAATAAATTGAAACATGAATAAGATTAAAAAATATCTTATATTTTATATCTTACAATATCTTTTATCTAAAATTAATTGCTGCCCCAGGATAATCACAATGATATTATTTATTTATCTATTAAATACTTGCTCCAATATACACTTTAGTATTTGATATAAAACATCTCTTGAACCTAGAGCCAACAGTATAGCTTTAATCTTATTTAATATATTCATAACTTCAAGACACTCATTTATAATATCAAATATGTCCACAGTTCATTTTAGAAACCTATTCTAATGCAAAAACAATATATTTAAGAACATGGCAAGTGGTTTATGGTAACCGTAAAACTGCAAATTTATGTGGCATAAATAGTTTAATTAACCAATTTAATTAGTTAAGCAATAACTCTTTATCTAGCATAGTTATGAAGTTAAACTCTAAGGTTGTAATACTTTAGCATTATTTTATAGAAAACATCTAAAGCTGATTGATTAAATAAAGTTTATTAGAAAATATAATACTTTATAGCTTAATATATACAATGTTCGAACAATACTCAATAGCAAATTATTTTAATTATTTTAAAATGTACAATAAATCAATTTAATAAGCCAACTTTGGATTATTTTTTTGCCAAAGAGCAAAGTCATAAAAAGTTATTATCAATTAATCATAATAATTAGCCAATATAGTTAAAAATTTAACTTTGTAATATGCGAATACAATCTAATTACTTTTTATAGGAATACTCTATATCATACATTTTCAATCACAATAGTATAAATAAAAATAACCTCAAATTCACGTTTGACCAAAAAGGTCAACAAAAGTAGTTATTTATGATTTAATATAGTACGTTTTTCATTTGAGTTGATTTATTAAACAATATAGTACAGATAATTTTAAATAGAGCTGATTAGTATTAAGCTTTTTTGTTAAAAGCAGCAATTAAGTTTTCAACGCCATTCCAGGTACCCATTACACAACCAATAACACCACAAGCAATAATGATGAAGATCCAGAAGAGAGTAAGGAAATTACGTTGTCTCCAGCCGAATAACTTAAGATGACAGACTACTGGAAGGAAGTAAACTGTCATACAATTGGTTAAGGCAGAAACTAAATCCATGACTTCAGCGAAGAAAGGGATGAAATAAGCGATAATAAGAACAATAGCTCCGATAGTAAGTCTTAAAATAGAACGTGAGATGATTTCCTTAGACTTGGGCATGTATTGAGGAGAGATTTTCAAAATTGACTCGATTTCAAGACTGAGAGAGCATAAAATAATAGGAGCTGCAGCGAATAAATGGAAAGCCATGACACCCATGCACATGAGATTAGGCCATGTCTTAGGTAAACTATCTAAAATTGGAGATTGAACACCACGACCATAGACGTAGTAGCCAATAACAGCGATGATGAGGTAAGCACCACATACACTACCCATAGCCATTGTTAAAACTGAATTGAAACGTTTTGGCTGCTTCATGACACGTTCAACGTGAGAGTAGATAACATTACCACCGAATGAGAAGGAAATAGTAGCAAGAGAAGAAGGAAGACCTTTCCAGATTACGACATCGTGAACAGCAGCAACAGCTTGATTACTCAAATCTATTAACCCAAGAATAGAAGCAACAACAATAACTAAGAAAGTGGCAAAAACACCGAAAGCACTAAGAATAGCAATTTCCTTCATAGTTTTAAGGGAAACAAAAGGAATAAGCATAACTGCGCCACCTACTAATGACCAAAGCTTTTGATTCATGCTAGGAGTTACGCTACTTAATAAATGATCCAAGAAGTTACCCATTAAAATAACAAAAATACAACCAACACCCAACATTAAAGTGAAGTAGAAAATGCGTACTATAATTTTACCAGCTTTACCAAAAGCAGCCTCACCTACATCGGGGAAGTTTACTAGACGGTATCCAGGCTTATAATAGTGGCACTCGATAAGCATTTTTCCTGAATAAGTACTCATAGCAGCAGATAAAAACAAGAAGACAACGGAGATCCAGCCACCTTCGGCAAGAGTCTTGGGAAGAGAAAGAACACCAGCACCGGCGATTAAACACACGATATTGAAGTAAGCACCGAAGTAAGAGCCATTACGGTTGGAGTTGTCATCAACTTCAATTCCATAAGCGTGGACGTTTTCCTGATTAGGGACGGGCTCCTTTTCAACAGTAGCGGACATTATTATTAGTGACGATTACAAAAAACTACACGCACGCCAAATCAGTATTGACAGCGCTGAGTAAGAGGGATTTTAGTTTTGTGAAAGTTGAGGACGATTCCCTTTATATGAATTAAACTCATCAAACTTACCACACGTCTTTGAAACATTCGAGATGGATTAATGTTGCATGGGAATTTGGGTCAAATTGGTGTTTTCCACTTTTTACCAAATTCATCCTTCAAATCTCGTGAGTTACCCAATCATTGGCAATTGGCCAAAGATTTCTAATTATATCCAAGCATAATACTAAAGTTTCTATTATTACCGATTTCCTTTTGGAAAATCTGGTCATTTTTCTCTTAATACTTGCTAATAAGACAGCTCTGTTAAAATCTTCGAAACGTCGTTTTCTAGTTTTTAGCCAAATATTGACTTTTATTAACTGTTCTTTATTACACGCTATACATATTAATTATACCGCATTCGCAAATATAGATTTTATTTGTTTTTTACTGGTAAATGATTGATAAAAGGCTAGTGGAAGAGATATTACTTGATTAGCTGTCGCGCATTTCCCTATAAATCTTAATTACACTTTTTAATCTACTTGGATGCTTAGAATATTACTCGTTCTAAATAAAGTTACTTGATTTAAATCTGAACTAAATGCTTATTGTTGAGAAATTAGTTCAACATTTAAACTCTCTGTTCCTACTATATTTGCATATTTTTTAACTAAAAACTATTAACTCCAGCAAAAAAGAAGATCTATACTGATTAGATTAATATGGGTATCAGTCTAGATATGATCAATCCTTTATTAAAAATACATGTCAATATATCCGAATAATCACCTGATAATTTGCTCTAATCAAGCCTATTAACCCTACCAGTTCAATTAACATTGGTCACATTACCAGTTTTCTAAACTTGTCCATATGACCTTCTTTGATATTTTAATTGCCAATTTAATAAATTTTTATTTTTGTGTAATAAAAAGAATTCAAAACCTAGATTTTTCTGTACGTGACGGTATGCGGGTTCTGCTGTGTAATTTACGCGCTCTTTCCCGTTACTTTATATAGTATTTTTTATCTTATCTATGAGCCTTAATATTAACATATTTGTCAATATCGGATGTTAAATAAAAGTTAATGCTAATTTTAATAGACATGAATCTTTGGATAATTTGAGACGGGACGAATACTAAATAAGTATATAATATGCAGGCTGTCAGCTACTATTTAGTGATTTCAACTGACTCACATAACTGGTGACCTTGGATAGTATTAATTTAATATCTTTTTTATTACAATCCATATAATATTATCCAACATAATTATCCCAATAAATTGTTCATGTCTTTTCAAGTTATAAAGTCAAAGTATATATTTCCTTTTTAGAATTAGTCTAATAATGATAAAAGTCTAGTGACTAGAGTTATACAAACGTGAATATTACTTTGTAATTATGATATAAATTCCCAAATTGATATAATAAAATAAACATTATATTGGAGAGTTAGTTTACAAAATAGCGAGAAATGTCAGGCTAGATTCAATATTGATCTTGTATAGGAAGTTTAATGGATATAAATATTTTTAATAATGTGTTAATATAGGCTTTACAAGAATTTTGATAGCCAGTTATATGATTCAATGATTATTTTAATCGTTATAATAAATATTAATATCTGCTACCATTACTTACTAGATAGTCATACCTTGCTCTAATACTCTTAGTAATAAAAACACAGGAATCTTATGAAATTAACTAATTGGGATATATGCTTCCAAGTCTTTTACTGCTTTGCAAGTTGTTTATTCTAATTTTAGAACATGGATAAACTGTAGCTGATATGGATAATACTAATTAACGCATTGTGGTTAACGGCGCTTATGCAGCTCGCGTTTTTTCATACTGAAATATGAATAAATTTATTATTTTATGCAGTGGAATAATGATGACGTTTTTGCGTATTAATTATTATACTATACGAGGAAAAAAGTCTAGATCTAATGGATTCTGTTGCTCAAGAGAACTTATTATTCAAACTGTGATGTTACTAGCTATGAATTCATTCAACCATAATAGCATCCAGTTTATGATCAATAAAAATGATTAATCAGAGCATTACTACTTATTTACTTAATCGTGCATTCTATTTATTTTTTATTATTTAAAGCACTATAATGGTTACATTAAGATCATTATAACTAGGTTTTATATGTGAATTAAACAAAATACTGCAGAAAATTATGTTAAAATATATATTACTATATTTGGTAATATTTAAATTTTAAAAAATTAATTAAGTGAATCATGATTTTTAATTATTTTTAAGGCTATTGAATCTTTAAAAGACATTCTAATAATATTATAATTTAAAGTTTAAATATATAGCAGTGCTTTTTATAAATATTTTGAAACTAAATATAGTGCAATTTTATTATATATGATTAAAGTTAAATTCAATTTTATTAGATAATCTTCGTTTCAAAGCTTTTAAAAACATTATTGCCTTACAGCTAAATTATTAGATTTGTTTTAAAAGAAAGTTTTTATATTATCTCAAGAGATCATTATTAAAATTCAATGCTTAAAGATCAAAAACACTTAATTAAACAATCACGCTTTATATCAAATCTAGATACAATTGCAATATTTTAAATACCATTAATAACTTTTAATTAGTTATATCGCTATAATTTAATTATTAAATGACTAATAATAGAAATAAAGCTCATTTCATTAATATAAATTATTAAAAAGTTAATATATCTAATTTAAGAGTATTGACTAAGTTATATTCAACAAATGAAGCTAATTCAGGAGCAATTAAGATAAAAACTAAATATTATTTTTGCAATAATAAATATTTTTCAGCTATGTGGATTGTTAACTATATAGATATAGTGCTATATTTAATGTAAACTGGGATATTATAGCATAATAATATTCAACATAGGTTGAGCTAGCGCGCTGCTACAGAAAATTATATCATAATAAAACATTGTTATCTTTTTTATCAATGAAGTTGTAATAGAATTGTGATAATTAGTTGAGAATTCTATTAATTACGCTGATTAAAAAGATATAATTACAAGGCGCTTTATATAATATGCGACTTAAAGTTTTAATGATTCTTGGCTATTTTCAGTGTTCTGTAAATGGCCAAAAGTTTTATCTTTTTTAATTTAATCTATATAGCTTGAGATATGTATACTATTACGTATTAACAAAGAGTCCTTAATGTATTCTACTTTTATTTAAGCAAATTGAGTACACTATCTAGTATTAAGTTAATAATAGAACATTATTATAATTGTATAATGCTCTAGATTAATGTGCGAATCCAAAGGGATTTTAAACCGACATTGTTGCACAAACTATACATTCAATGATGAATTAAGCTTAAAAATTTAACATAATATATTGCAACTGTAAAATAATACTTCTATCTTAAATACAAACTAAAATAAGAAAGTATATTGAGTGAGAGAACTGCTATTTAATAAGGTAAATTTTCTAAACTTAGATAACTTTCGGGTTATCCTTTCTTTAGAGAATAAAAATAATCACCGAATTATACAATTTTTTTCTTTGTATAACTCAAGTGCGAAATCTTTGTGCTAACTTTCTCTAACTTTTTCCCCAGCCACTGCAGAAATACCAATATGAGAATTTGATTGGCACTAAAATTGGGAATTTTAGAGCTCTTACCATATAAATTTATATTATAGGATAAAAGTTGAGTGGAACTAAAGCCTTTTAATACTTATCTAAGCGTTAATCTTAGTAACTGGTAAGCTAGAACTTCTATTACAAATCAATTTATCTAAATTTACTCATAAATTCGGTTATTTTCCTATATTTGTTAATAGACAGTTTATAATGGACTTTTGAGTAAACTTTAGTCTAACAGATTCTGAATTTGATAAGAGCGCAACTTTTACTTATTTTGGTCACTTGGAATAAACTAGTAATTTGATAATTAGTGCTTCTCCTGAGACAA
>KQ964419.1:436212-461242 GCA_001566745.1 Conidiobolus coronatus NRRL 28638
TATATTGGGGCATATAATTTTTTAGATTGAATTAATAGGAACTAAATATAGTCCACTGGAATAACTACTAAAATATAAAGATTCTATATAGCTTTGCATATGATGATTTATACGTTGATAAGTATCATAGTTCCAATACTAAGTCCTCATTAATCTAAATCAGATTATTTTTATTGTATTAGATAAAGTAATGACTGTTTCTTGACTGCTTAAATAATACTGCTGTTTAATCAATATACACACTTCATTATCTTATAAGAGTTGAATTAAATAACAGTGATACAACTGCTATATTTAAAACTTGCTAGAATATTTGTAAAAGTTTTATAGTAGTGAGAAAAAAATGTTATTTAAAATTCGGCTCTATTCAAATTTATTTGTATAAGGAGTATTTAGTTATACTCTTTTTCGCTACTGTATATTGATCATGTATGAATTTGAGATTAGTATATTGTTAGTTAGATATATTATATAATCTATTAATCAAACTAATAAGCATAGTGATTATAGATGTTTATAGCTGTGATTCTTCAGAATATTACTACAAAAATCCAATTTTGTGGTTGATGTGTAGCGTAAAATGATAATAGAATAACATATATTGCCGAACTTTTTTATTTAGTTTAGCTGAAGTATGTTCACTTCAATTTTAAACATTACATGTTTTATTAAGTTAATTTAGTAGCTTATACATTCTATAAAACTTAATTTAAGACTATAAATAATCATTGTATTTAATATAATACAATAAATTATAATGAAAAGCTCAAAAATATATGAATTATTTTAAAAAATAGAAAGATTTATATGGTATTCTAGATTTATTAATATCAGTTCTTATCGATTAAGCTGTGAAAATAATAAAGCATACTTGCATTAATTTTTTAAGCTTTGGTTTCAAAAGATATTTAATAAACTCTAGATAAGCTATAGTCTTTTTAATTTGTCTAGATCTTTTATATAATAACTATATTTTTGCAAAATGTTTTTAAAGGATATGAAATAAATCTATTCATTAGTAGACTTATATATCTAAACAATTTAAGCTTAAATTTATAATTCAATTTCCTGCTTTATGATATAATCTAAGAAATATTTGATAATGATTTAAAGAAAAAGCATAAAGCTATAATATTGCTTCAATAAAATATTATTAGCTATTTCTTTTTAGTACTCAGTAAAAATTTATTAATAAATTCATTTCAATAGATGAATTACTATAAACTTTGCTCCGAAACTCAAATCAGTTATTTAGGTATTATTATGTAAAAATCGCCACACATTTAAGTCTTCTTTTTATTGAATGAATTTCATTAATTTTTCAAGAATTACACAATAAATAGAAATTTTAAGTTTAGAATACAGTATATTTTGTTTAAAGTTATTAATAGAAATATGATAGCATTAAAATAGCCAAATTAATTACATTAATATTGATTTAGTTTTATTAATGGTGTTAATTAATATTAAGCATTAAATAGATAAGTTTGAATTGAAGTAAACTTACTAGCTATCCAAGTATTCAATAACATATTTGTGGTTTTCTAGGATAAAAACTCAGGTGAAAGTTGTTTTCATTGTCTTTAATAAAGAGGTTTGGTAAAAATATAAAATTTTAAGATGTTTTATAGATTGAGAAAGCTGATAATTCTGAGATTAAGCTTTAGCTTAATTGTAAATTATCTAATAGTATTGTCATATGAGTAATTCTAGTTAATTTGATTCAAATTTTGTAAGAGTCCATTACAAAATTTTAATTTTTTATAACCGATCCTTCATCGTGTATAGTCTTTATTTAATAGGGAATTGATTATAATATCATATTAAAATACTATATCACCAACTTTGACTAATAAAAGATACTCTTTGATAAGCTTTAAGCAATTAAAAATCAAAAACATTGCCAATAATCCTTATAAAAAATTTTGGTCAAATTTGTCCTCGTTTTAACTAGAATCTTTCATATCTCGTCTATATGGAAGAGATAGTAATTTTATATGATATATGCGTTCAAAACTAGTTTAAAAATTATTTCGAGCTAATATCGGAGTAGAAGTTTTACATTATCCCGGATCTAGAACTTAAGCTGTTTAATTAAAAGAGTTTAAATCCATAGCTAAATGTATACTAAAAACGTAATTAAATCCGCTTATTTATATTAAATAATAAGCTAGTAATTTGAGACTAATTACAATTTTATTGTTATTAGATAATCCTTGATATTAAGGTTTTTAACTTTAATTTTATGTAGAAGAGTATGGAAATGAGCTCGTGGTTTAACTCCGGTTGGAAAGTAATTGCTAGAATTGGGTTTAAGGTGAAAGTAAAATACGTAAGAACCCCCGTTAAAGCTTCTACAATAGGTGATCTATTATATCCAATAGCAAATTTTAATATTAAAGTTATATACGAGAGGGCAAAGTTAAAGTTGTAAATTATTATTACCGCTGTCAATTGTAATATGATTTTAAATTTTTGACTTTTAATAGCTGTTAAAGATGTTGTATCGTTTGACTTTTTGGCATCTGTTCTCATTTCATTCAATTGTCTATTCACTTTTAAACCAATTGAAAAGTAACAAATAGTAATTATCCAACAGGGTACAAAGTATAAAAAAGGAATTGCAATAGTCATTATAAACGGAACATAACCCGGGTTTGAGTATGTATAACAACCTAGTCGACTTAGAGATGGACTTACGTCGTTAATAATACCTGCTGAGAAAAATATGTAGCTACAGGGGATAGACGCTATAATTATTACAAATAGCCAAAATCTAAAACTTTTCTCTATTTTTCGACAAACTATTAAGTATCTGAGTAATGAAAGCGTAGCAACAATATTCAATTCAACTCTAACAATCCACTGATACTCAACAACGTTAATCATGCACAATGTAGTACCCTTATCCATTATATTATACCCATATATAAGCTTCAGTATACAAACTATTATTTTAGAAATAGCTATTTCAATTTCTACTAAGCTTAATATTACCATAATTTTCATTTCCGAGGACTTTGGCTTGATTTTAGTTATTAAAATATAGAGTAGAGTGAGGGCGAATATAAGTAGAAAAGTGGATAACATTAGTAATATCGAATGATATATAATGTTTATAGTGTAAATATTGTCAAGATCTGTCATTTTTTCTAGATATATTACTCAGATATTATTATTTAAAATGGATAAAAAAGTATCGCTTTACAATACGGAAAGCTGCTATTTATTGCAGCTTGAAATTGTGGTAAAGTTTTCAGCTTTATGGGCTGATTGGCTAATTTCTAATTGATTTAATTTAAAAATTAAAACTGATCAATGATTTTACTGAATCTATTACGAGTTGCTACAAGTTGCATCATTTGGAGTTTGTTTATATTAATATAATGATGTCATCTAAAAAAGTTTCATTAGTTAGAAATGACTTAGGTATTGGTTTATTTTTGACGCAAAAAATATAGTCTGACTCTAATGATTTATTGTTTGCTAGCTTTTAGATTTTCACCTCAATCTAACTTAGATAATTAAAATTATCGTTGATCTATTTTAAATTTTAAATATTATTTAGATTATTTTATAGTAGTTGGATTCAGTTCTATAATTTAAAAAGATACTAAGCAGTATTGCTTAGCTCAGTAAATTTCAACTGAGAATTAAGATTAGCTAATCAAATTATATTTCAAGTATAGCTATAGATAATGATAAAAATTATTCATTTTAATTTTGTATTAATAATAAATTTATAAGCATAATTTGGTATTCTATACTCTTTATGAGAGCATTTATTGATAGTTAATGCTTATCACCTCTAAAAACTTAGCTAATATTGGCTGATACGCATGAAATCAAATAATTATATTGTCGCATAAAAATCTGTGAAGATTTGAAATTGCGAAAATCAAAACCAAAATCAAATCTTTGATTTGAAGATTTTGACCAAACCTGTCTCATGGTTAAAATAAGAATAAGACAATCTGAAGAACTTAGCCACAAAAAGAGATTTTGAGAAAGGATAAGCTTGTATAAAAGGAAATCAATTCTCATTATTGACCAGAGAGAAGGACAAGAACTCGGATTGTATACGGCATTTTGGAATATTATTCAATACCACGAACTGCTAAAGATACAATTTTACCAGATACTTATCAAACGTATCTAGTTAGTTCTCATATATTAAGTAATCTTTAATAAACTATTCAAGTTAACTTCACTTTATAAAATTACCATCAGACAGGCTAGAAGCTTATTTCATTGATAATTTTATTTTAATTTAGCACCAAGTATTTTATTAGTTTTCGATACCTTTAAATATAAAATATAGAAGCTTGTAACTGCAAGTTCAATTATAAATTGTTATTGGAATTTAGGACAAATCACCATCCCCACCTAATTCCACAACAATATATTATAAAAATTATAATGCAGTTTGATTAGTTTTAATCTCATTCTATAATTGAAGCTTGAATAAATCTATCTTGAAATTTCAAAAAAGTTGAAGTTTTATGTCTTGGTCTCTATTCAAAAGCTTGAGGGATATTTTTAAAATTACTTTTGTTTTTATATAGCAAGTATTTTCAAGTTATAATAATCTAAGTATCGTTTTAATAAGTGCTATCTATGTTAATATTAAAGGTTATGGTTAACTTGATCAAATGCTGTATAGCTCAGTTCAAAATTTTAATTTTTTATAACTGAGTTTTTGTTGTGTATAGTAATTATTTAATAGAGGATTGATGATAGTATCATATTAAATACTATATTATAAATTTTAACTAATAAAAGTTATTCTTTAATAAGTTTTAAGCAGATAAAAATTATAAATATTTCAAAATTTCCTAGTTTTAACCAGAATCTTTGCAGAAAATTAATGTTGAGCATAACTTAACTGTTCATTGTACAAATTTTTATCCTGTTACACTAAACTCTCACATATATTACTTAAAAATATGTAGTAGCTGAGATCGTGTTAAAGTCTCCAAGATTTCATTTACCATTACTAAAAATGAAATTATAACGTATATTTATGCCAGTTTATATCGCTCACGTGATTTTATATGGAACCATACTCAATACTATTTAATTCTAAAAGCTCTTTAGAAGCCTATTCCATCTATCTCAAATTTAAGTAATGTGTGCAAGAGCTGGCTGTAATTAAGCTACATCTATTCTAATTATACATAAGCTGCATGGCGATATCCCGATGGTTTAAAATGAAATGGTATATTAATCTTATTTGCACAAGCACCATTTATATTAATTTTGGCTTCATTATAAAAACAGAGTCAAGAGTCAAAGTTTTTCACTTAAAATTATCGCTTTTTATGTTGAAAATATGTTAGATCTTGATTCTTATTTCAGTGGTGTTCAATGAAAGTATAAGCTATAAGTGTAATACAATTAGTGTAATTATAATTATTTTTGTCTATACAATATGATTCAATTCATTTTTCTTAAATCTAGTAGAAATATGAATCAAATTGATCCTAGTAAGGTATTTTTTATTAATAATAAATCGATCGAAATTTTTAGTTACAATAATACTCATATACTTCATTATGGCATTATGAGTTATGTTTTGTTACTCGATATATTGCTCGTTATTAATATAATCTACAAACAAACTTGCTTAAGATTTATTAAAAATATAGCTCAGGTAGTAGATATCATAATTAATTATTTACTCGTTTTAATAACTCCAAGAAAGAAACATAAATAAAGTAGTTACCTAATGATAAACCAAATAATACCATCAATATCATCCAAAATCCGTCTAAAGTAAAGATATTCTTTTTAAATCCATAGCTAAGTAAATAGTATACTACAGGTAATACTATGCTAAAGTACACTCCACTAACTGATCCCGTCACGTTGGTGAAAGTGTCAAAGAATTTAATTCCAATGATTAATAGCCACATTATTAGATAAGGGAAACAGTGAACTGTAACGTAGATTAGCTGGGATATTATAAAGTTCGACTGTAGCTTGTCTTTAAGACGTGGTCTTTCTTCATCAACTACTAATATCATACAAATCAGGCAACTTGTATAGGTTTGAATAATAAACATAACGGTTAAAAATGCAACCACCCAAGCTAGTAATAATGGTTAATAATATAGTTAATATTATTTAAAAATAACTTACTTTGAGGCAAATTTGAATAAAAATTAATTTCTGCAACGTCACCATATGCCCAATACCCCATAATACCAATGAATAGGAAACTTAAACAAGTGATCAATATACCGAAAAATGCTGCTTTATCCCAGTTATCTGGGAATTTCATAGTTCTCTCCAGGTGGGGAAAATTTAATAATCCGGAGAAGCAGTAGAGGATCAAATTAAACCCGTTTGCAATGGTGGGGAGTTTAATGGAGTCATAGACTGGAGGATTTGTTTCATAATCAGGGCGGCATTGTACAATGCAAACTATGCAAATTGATACTACGTTAAGTGAACCAATTACTCTAAGAAAATTTAGTTTTGGTTAGTCAGTGATTTCAATATTTATTTATCAGAGCTTACGAAGTGACTGCTGTATCGTTCATAGTTCTTATAAAATAGCCTGGAACGGCAATAGTTGCTATTGCTATAAGTGCGCTATATAATTATTTAGTTAATACCTGAAAAAATAATATAATAATGCTTACCTTAGCATAAAGTATTCTGTTACTACATCATATAACTGAAGATATTTAAGGAATAATCTGACATTATCTAAAATACTGACTACAAGTACTCCAACAGTGCAAATTTGAATAAAATGTGCTAGGACTCTAACTAGCTTGCCTATCCAATATCCGAAAAAATGCGTTGCAAGTGCTGTGAAGTCATATAAACGATGGCCTGGAACGCAGTAGAGTGCTTTGACAAGGTATTTGGAGCCTAGCCAAGTTAGCCAACTAGTCCATATGACTACAAAGATTCCAAACCAACCTGCTTGAGCAAATACCCAAGGCATACTTGGACAAACTCCAACAGTGAAAATTCCTACAAGATTAATTATAATGGAGAAGCTACCGGCTTTCCGATCATTATCATAGTTTTGAGTTAAGCCACCATGGCCATAGCCATATTTGCAAACATTACACTCCTTTAAGCTGTGAGTTTCGTCATTATAGATAACCGTTATATCTTTATCGTTATCCTTTAACGAGGCGTCAAACTCGTTTAAATCAATAATAGTTGATGTATTGGCTGTCATATTAATATAAAAAATACATATATTAAACAATATAAATATTGTAAAAAATAATCTAAAATGTAATCTATTAGGACTATTTATATTGATTTTAGTGATTTTATTAACAGTGTTTTAGCATATCATTTTTAGTTTCGAATTAAACTAGAATTTATCTCATCCAAAATTAAAAGTGGAGATAGCGCTCATATTTGATAGTGTGATTTAAGCTTGTATTAAGATTAATTTTATTTTACTATGTTTAGCTTAATTGCATTATAGACTGTTATATATTTAGTATATATTATGGAATATCGTAGATAGGATTCTAAGATATAAAATTATCTGGTTTTCCTATTAACGACTATTGATCTATTTAATTAACAAAATATCTTACATATTAAATAAATTTTACTCTTTTTAGTCATCAATGCCATAATTCTACTTCCAATAGTTAATCTTTTTTGGCTAAATTTTTTGTATAAAAGTCTTACATTTTTATCAACTTGCATGGATAACGGTCTGTTATTCATAATAATCGGTAACACTGTGTTCTTATAACAAAATAATTATGCGCTAATCACATACAATAGAACTTGAAAGCTTCGATTTAATAATAAATGTATTTTCATATTTTAAAGTTGGGTATATATTATTTTACAGCTAAGTTTATGTGTATTCTTATTCAATACATGGTTCTTACCAATCCATCAGTCACGATGTTTTTTAAATAATGAATAACCTCAGTTTTTATATAATACTTGATATTTTATCATCTTTTAAAATAGAATGATTTTAAGCCTGCTAATCGTTACAGTCATTATTTAATAGGACTATTATCAATCTAAAAATGGAAATTTAATACATATGTCATCATACTACAATATCTTGATTATTATCTAGCTTATTCTCATTGCATCATATAAATTAAAAATTTAATCTATTTTCTGTTAATGTAACCTTTTTCAGAAAATCTAACAGATAAACTTGGTGTATTTAAATTATATCATGAATGTTTAATTTTGAGATGGCTAAAATATAATAATAGATGAAGAAAGCACAGATTTTGTTCCTTATACAAAATAAATCGAAAACAATCAAAATTTAAAGAAGTTTTCAGCTATAGCATAATTTTAATTATCTTATCAAAAGTTAAATACTGTGTTCTTTATGTATAGTTAGATAAGAAGCAAAAATTAAATTTAACCCCTCAATACTTTTATTTTCGCTATTTAATTATTCTCCACAATAATAGCGGATATATCAACTAATCATTTTTGAGCTTAAATTAATTTTTTAAAGATTAAAATATTTTTATCTTTAACTAATAATAAATAGCTATTTTAAAAATTGTAACTATAATTAAGCCATATATAAATATATATTGCATATATTGATTTTAATATAAAATGTATTTTTAAATATTTAATATGCTATAAGTAAGTTTGTTTATTTGTATAATGGCGAAAAAGATATGATTTTTCACGCTAACAAGCTTATCAAACTCTAAGCCACATTGTTTTAACTATTAATAGAAGTACAATGGTAATCACTCTACTGTAAAGGTTCTATAACTATTATTTTATTCGAGACAGTAAATAGTGAGTTTTAAATATGATTAATTTATAATTTATAATTTATCTGTATGATTACCAGATAGACATGTTACTGGACAGTGTGTACTCTTTGAAAGATCTCATTTAAGCATTAATTGCAAATTGAATTGAATATTCAGTTATTCCTAATATTATTACCTTAATAATAGATTTTATAATACTTAATATGAGAGATTCTGGTTAACTCAACCCAAATTTGTATGAACTATGTTAAAGATTTTAATTTTAATATAAGCAAGTTAATACCACATATAGTTATTAAATAAAAGAGAAAAGTTAATAATATCATATTATATCGCTGTAATAAAAATATTAGCTAATAAAAAAGGTTGTTTAATACGTCTTAATATGTAAAATCAAAAAAATTATAAATTTGCCTTATATAAAATTTTGGACCAAATTTCCTTGATTAAACCAGAATCTCTCATATTCTAATCAAAATCTTGACGATCAATCTAATGTATAGATTAGTGTCATTTCTTTGCATAGAAGAAAAGTTTTTCATAAACATTTATTGAAGCTTATTTACACTATTATGAGATCTTTCAAAGAGTAAAAAGTTTGGTATAATATTTTTATATACATTACTTGTTCAATATATGAACAATTAGACTAAAATTATAAAAAATTAAATAAATCTTTTGTCCGGATATTATGACATTTCTTCAATATTCATAAGTTTTCCAAATCAAGTAAATAATCTTATTTGCTCTTTTATAGAATAAATACTGTTCTATCTTAGAAATAAGGGGATTTTGTAAAGTTTTTCGTGGAGATTTAATTAATGTTTGTTTAGAATCAGCGTATTAGTTTTATTACAGCATATATTGTATCATTAACAAAAAAAATTTTATATTGAGATCTTAAAATATTAAAATATATTTCTCTCTAAAATATATAATAATGAAAATATAATAATTGCTAATTAATCTAATATACAACTGGATTTTCTGAAATATCAAAATTCTAGATAATGTAAAACTGGTCAAAGAATAGTCAAAATTAAGTAGTTGGGGTTCAGTATATTGGAGATTTATGTAGAAAATATACTTTTTATAATAATAAGAGATTTGGAAATAATAATTAGAGAATAATGAAATACATATTTCTCACAATAATAACCTACGTATTGATGATATCATTTATAAGCTATTATTTTATTAAGTTTTTATAAATATAAAACGTTGCAGATACCATAATTCTGTAATATTTAATTTAATAGAAGTAATTAGAATAGTATCTATTTATAATGCATTGTTAGAAATCAAAGATTATAAGAGACCACTTTAGAAAAATTTTCAATTGTAGCAATTTGAAGCAAAATGATGCCAAATCAAAATTTTCAAATTACCTTTTCTTAATCTATATAAAAGAGGGCTTTATTATTAAAATATATTTTTTTATATAAAAAAGAAATATAATTGGATCTATTTTATAGCTAGTTAAGCTTTAAAAGTTGCCAAAATGGTCAGTATTAATGAAAACAATACTATTCATAACGTATTATATAGAGTCACGCTGATTTTTTCTTTGTTTTTGATTGTGTTTAGTGCTATTTTGTTATATATTCTAGTATTTAAAGTTACTAAAAACTCCTGAAAGTAAGATTATGTTAATATTGACTATTGTAGAGCTAGAACTATCCATATCAAAGATAGTGATGTCCATCTATAAGTTTGTGTATGGATCAACGTTTTTAGAAAAGGGTACTTTTTTATGTCGTTTAAGTTCATTTGATTATCAACTTTTTTTTAAGGATAGAGCTTGCTATAGTTTCTGTGCTAGCTATGATGAGGTATCTTATAGTTTGCCATGGAATTGAAAAAAGCTTTGCATTTTGGATAGCTGTGACAGCTGCAGTGTGTGCACCAGCAAGCTTTATATATATATGCAGCAATTTTAAAAGATGCTACGCCTTCTCCAAGTAAAATGGCATGTTATCCGTATATGAATCCTGGATACTTATCAAAGATCATGAATTATATAATACCTTTTTTATTTCTTATCCCTAGTTGGACAATAACTTATTGCTATTTTTTAATTGGATTAAAAGTAGGAAAAAAGCTTAATCAAATGAGATCAGAAGCTCAAAATATTAACGACGTTCAAAGTTTAAAATTGATAAAGCGTCAAAAGATCAAAATCACTATTCAGCTAACAGCTGTAGTAATAATTTATAATCTGAATTTCAGTATTGCTTATATAACATGGATTTTAAAATTTGCAATAGGATATAATAGACCTCCTATTTTAGAAGCTCTATCTGGTATACTTATATTTTTCACACTGACAGTAAATCCACTTTTGGCTATTACGTTTCAACCAGAGTTAAACCTTGAGTTAATTTCTATGCTATTTTACATGGGTTTAAAAATTAAAACACTATTTAATCGACTTTTTTAAATAAAAATTTGCATTATTTCAAATGATTCTTTTTACTATTGTTTTAAATACTTGTTTAAGAAAATTTTCTTATAGGTAATTATTATAACGCTAATATGGTTAATATTAGCAAGTATTTTATTCTATATTCAACGTATGGTTCAAGAATGATATTACCTGAAAGTTAATTTATACAATAGCTGCGAATTTCTATTAGAAATTGGTGGTTTATTTGCTAGTCAAAATTAGTTAACATATAACTGCGATCGATAATAGCTTAAGCTTTATATATCTTAATATATCGAAATCACAAGATTAATAGCTTAGGATAATTATATTTTTAACACAGATGATGTTTTATGTAATTAACTTAATTTTAAAATGTATTATACAATGCTAGTTCTGATAAAATTATTAAGTTCTTTAATATTGACCTCAATATAGTTAATAAGGATCTGTCTCTTAATTTTTAGGAATTAAGAAGCCTCAAGTTGATATTCATTATCTAAAATCTTATTTAACTATTATTAGGAAATGATTAAGCTATTTTATGATTTTTTATTCAATTAATATTGAGCGGCTGTAATCATTTTTTTAGAGTTCTTTGCCATGCTTTCCTACATATTGACCAAATTATTCTAATTATTATACTGTTTTTAATAAATCATAAGTTACTTTATTCTTATTTGACAAAGTGTATATGCTTATATTACAATATTCATTTTTTTCAAATATTGATTGTAATACTTCAGCTTATGATCAGTAAATGAATCAATAAATATATTCAATATAAAATTTTTTCTATAGTTTTGTGATTAATAGTTATTATACGCATGTAAAGTTTTTGATTTTGATTTGAATCAACACGTAGTTTAACCTTATAATAGATATAATTAAAAACAAATGATGAGTTAATCCATCTTCAATAAAATCATATAATGTGGCTTAATAGTATTAGATGGTGAACTTTTGTAGTTGAAATTCTAGAATCCGAATTATATTTTTAGGATAAGCGTGTCATTTAATTTTGAAGCAGATAAATTTGATAATGTTATAGATAAAAATCCTTTCTTTATAAGTAATAGTTAATTAACGAAAAAGGTAAACAATGTAATATACAATAATAATATATATGGGTAATTCTGGTTAATTCGATTCAAATTTTGTATGACCTCAGTTCTAAATTTTAGCCATAGTATAAGCAAGCTATTAGTAATTACAGTAGTTATTTAAAAGAAATTAACTTATAATATAATATTAAATCGTTGTTATTTTAGTTTTAGTTAACAAAATAATTGTTTCTAGGTTTAAACATATAAAAAACATAAATATATACATTTAACCTATAAAAATTTAGGACAAATTGTCGTCGTTTTAACCAGAATCACTCAAATTTAATAGTAATAGATAAATAAATTAATAAGTTTATTAATGGTACTTGCAGTGTTCAATAGTTTATCAGTTATATAGTTGCCGTTATTCTCAATAACAATTTGGTAACGCTCGTGGTGTTGCTAGTACCATTATAGAAGAGTGCATTTGAGGTATTATTAAAGAAATAATTAATTGGATCTTTTACTTCAATTTCACCTTCATAGATTTCATTATTTAAGTATTTTCCCATACTTTTAAATAATAATGTCAGATAATTAGCTCTCTTAGAGACTACATCAGCACCAAAACTTGTCTTTATTTAATTAAAGTAACTAGTAGTATTCATAATATTATCATGGATTATTAATAAATATGCTGTTAAGAAGAGTTTTACTCATCAAATTTAAGCTGTTAAAATAATAGAAACGCAGATTAATATACTTATTCTATTAGTTTTAAAAATCAAATTATCTAAATTTGTTAGATCACGTGAAAAATGATTTTAGTAACGTTAATTTAATGAAATAGTCAGTTAACTTAAAGTAATTCCGGATTTCAAAATGAAATTCACCACCTAATATATAACATGGCATATTTTTCATTTTTATAATCCAACATATTATATAAATATCATAGTTGATTAATTTTTTCTTCACTAATTAAAATAAATCAAGCAAAGTATTGAATAAAGCAAGTATGTTTAAAGAGATATATAATAGCTTAGGTGAAACAACAGTGGCAGGAATTTTAGCAAATCTGTTTCAGATATGATTGGGATTGGCTAAATTTTTGTAAAATCTGAAGAACACCTGTAGCTTTAAGCATTGTTACGTAATCAAACTATCTTAAGTCAAGTTTACCTTTCTATTATTGTAAGATATATTTATACTTCGCGATATAAATATATGATATTAATAAATTCAAATCGATAAATATCAATTTTAGAAGAGAAAATACGCAATAATATTTATTAACTATGGAATTCTCAAGGGATGAGCTTCAGTATTAAAGACCCATTGATTGAGATCAAGAGTGCTGTCTTTATCAAAGATCAAGTACAAATATTTGAGAGTCTCTGCAAGGAAGAAACTTTCCATAACATCTTCTTGCTGGCTATTCTTATCCAAATTATTTACATCTCCATAGCAAGCAAAAGCAGTATTTGTACGTGAATATCTTTCCAAAGCTGCAAATATTTGCCAAGCTTTATCACGGTACTCTTTACGATGAGTGAAGCGCCAGGAGTAGAATAAAGATTCAATTAATTCCGGTCTCAAATAGTTTAGACTGTTAATGAACTCTAATGGGCGATCATTATGCCAGCGAACGTTGTCAGGGGCTAGTCCGGTTTTAGATTGAGCATAGAATTGATAACCTGTCTCTGTAAGATCAAGCCCTAGTTTAGAGTTATCTTTTGTGTTTAGTACAAAGTCTCCATATTGAAGTAAACCTCCCATGAATAAAGATAAGTGGTCCATAGTTTGCTCATAGTTGCCATTTCCGTCGATTCTACCAAGGTAAGTAAGGCCGTTATGGCCTTTTCTAACTAGTGTTTTGAATCCTTCAACTGATTCCAAATACATTCTTTTCCATTGGTCTGTTTCTCCATTAGTGAGAGCATGAAGTTTGATTAAATACTCGTAAAAGCTATCTCCGGCAGCTCCGAAAGTAACTTCTTTACTAACAAATTGGCCATTGTTCAAATCAAGGAAGATTGGATAGAGACCCTTTTGAGGTTTGCGTAACTTATCCAATTTATCAAAAACAAGCTGGGAAGCCTTAGCATATGTGGGGTCTTTAGTGATTTGACTTAATCTCGTGAACTCTAGCTGAAGAGTTCCTATTTCTGCCAAATTTACAATATTTCCACTAGCTGGTCTGTTATTGCGGAAATCTACAGCTCCATAAGGGAAGCCTGAAGGGGAGGTAAACATGTATAGCATTTTATCGGCTAAGGCCTTGGCTTTTTCTAGTAATATCCCTTCGTGAGATAAGTCATAAGCACTAATAAGACCTCCTAAGTATCTGATGTTTGTTTCAAAAGTTATCACAGGACGGTCAGTTTTTGTGAAGTCAACATCGTCAATCTTATTAACAGCTTCATAGAACTCGTCCTTGAGGCCCATAAGCCAAAGGGTAGAGAGTGAATCAACAATAGTAACACCCCATCCCTGGAATCTATCGCTTACACTGCGGTTGGAAATGGGTCTAACTTCGTCGCTTCCCCATGCATATTTCTTATACCCGTTCCAAGCGTGCAAAAAGGCGCGTTTTACAGCTTCCTTCTTGATAGGGTCGTCTTGCTCGCCTAAGGGATCAGGGCCAGAGCTTGAAAGCTTTTTACCTCTGTGAATCTCTAAAATTTGAATGGTTTCAGGCGTAGCTGATAATACACTTAAGTTTATTAAAAGGCAATAAATTAATTTTGATATTATCATTCTTATATAAAACAGTTAGAATTTAATATTTTTATAATTATTTGATTACGAAATCAGGGCTATTTATACTACATCTCCATAATTAATCATTTATATCCATATATAAATTAATTACTAATTTAGTTTAATATGCCTAATTTAAGTTAAATCCAGAATTATTTTATTGCAAAACTATTTTACTTCAAGCCTTTTTTCCTTGAAATTAAAATCATCCAATAAAGGAATAGGTTCCAGTCAAATGATTTAAAATTTTTTATTATGGGTAGATTTAATGATTTGGTAAATTTAAGATTATTGAGGAATATTAAGTAATCTTAAGGTTCAATTACATGAAAGTAGCCTTAAGATTATAAAGTACTGCATATTAACTTGATTTTTCAAAAAGCTGCTCATCTTCAATTTATTGTTTAACTAAACATGTAAATTTATAAAACTAATCGTACCATTTCGCATTTTGTTCTATTTGATAAATATCAAATCAAATTTCTTTATACTGCATAATTCTATTATATATTTAATTTCTTATTAATTAACCCTTAAAAATATTATTGATAGCCTTCATAGTTCATTTAATCAAATTAGTTTATAAATTAGTAACCAAATTAAGTATAATTTGCTGACAGTTAGCCTCTACTGTATAATATCTTGAATATTATTTGTGTGTTAGCCAAAGTAAGCATAATTCCAATTAATGTAGTAAATTAATTTACACTGTTAATATATTGCTTCTAATTGAATATGCATTATACTATATCATATTCAAGTAGCGACTATATAAACGGCTATAAGCATACTTCTATTGGAAGTAAATATTTAAGGGATAAAAATGAAATGAAAATACAACCAAATTACTTCATATATAGTTATATATAATTGTGCCACAAGTATCAAAATAATACGAGTTTTAGTTTTAGATTTAAATTACCAAAACCTCTGGTTATTAGCCTTATTGAATACTTCACTGAAAATGGTATATTATTAATAATCTAAGTATGTAGCAACTAATATTTTCATTATGCTGTTTAAAAAACAATTATTCTTAAATGTTGCTGGGAGATTATTTAATGAATAACACTTTTTACCAACACTGCTAAATAGAGCGATTGTTTTGGAATTAGCCTTGGAATGGGATTGGTATTGAGCGAGATCTCGGTTAAGGCACTTGCTTGTATTGAACAAAGAAAGTATTAATAATTAGATTATATATTGTAGTATATGAAGGTTGAATCAATAATAGTGGAATTGATATGATATCTTTGTATTTATACATATAGCATATATTTCAAAAATTTGAAAGGATATCGTTATATACTGAGTCATTACTATATATAAAAAGTGGAGAGTTTTGGTGCATCAGGTGTGTTGTAATTTATATTAGTAATGGAATTCTCTTAGCTTCTTTTGATTAGTTTAATATTGAAAACATATGAACTGAGGACCAGTATATAACAACATTAGCTTGCTAATTTTTATTATATCGTAATTTAAACATTGCACAAGCTAATTTTAGCAGCTTATTAAGTTTTTCTTTAAAACTAGCAATATTTAAACCCTATTCTCGTTTAAAGATACCCAATTAACATTATCATACCCTTGAATAACATTTAACCTATGATAAATATTTTTGCAAAAATCGTATTCGCTCATTTTAACATAGTTAGACGCTAATTGGTCTCCTATTTCATCTCTGTTAGCTTTAATTTGATCATCATTAGATTCTGTCCACTTATAGGTCAATTTCTCAAAGCTTTGGATTAAATCCTTTCTTTCTTCCACTAGTTTAAGATAATTGTCATCATAAGCTTTGGGAAGTCCTTCTTTTTCAGAAGGGGGAAAATATTGGTAATTGAAATTGTCTGATCCACCAAGGCTTTTGAGAAGGACTTTATCGTCAATATACTTCTTAATTTCTTCTCCTTGAGTGAAAGTGAGTTTGTCTCTAGTTCTTTGTTCAAAAAGTGGGGAAATTACATACCATACGCCTAGTTTACGTTATTATATAAGCAAAAAATTTATAGATAAACTTACTATTAAATATCCAAGGCGCGTCATGGATTATAAACTTAGTCATCAGTTCTGGAAAATGATTTGGCAATAAATTTGCCATAATTTTTATGTGGTTAATATCCTAAAAAAATTAATTAATATGCAAAATAACGATTTTATCTCGAAATTTACTGTATTAGCAAGAGTGTATCCATTCATATTAAGTACAACTGTCATTCTTGCCTGGTTTCCAAGCAAAAGATACGAGTTATTTATGTTAATTAAAAAGAATTTAAGGTAATCGTCAATAGTATATTTTGAAGCGAAACATCTCGAAGCTATTATATACATAATTAAACGACCATCTTTACATTTTTGATAAAAAAAAGCATTCATTTGAGCAATTGAGACTATCATTCAAGCACCTTTCGCCTTCTTTACAAGTTTGTTCATGTATATCCTGACTAAAATAGTCTAAAGAATTGATAAACATTTTGTAAGCTTCTTTGGCCTTCCATTTTCTAGCTATTAAGTACTTGATAGCTTTTATATCTGGATGATCACATTTAATTATTTTTGATAAAGTGGATTTAAGCTCTTCTCCAGTCTTATTGGAAATTTTAAGGCCTTCCTGAGTTTCGTAAGATCTGCTAATTACGCTTGAGAATCTCCAAGATGAGTTTTTTACAGCTTTATCATTATCTTCATTTATATTAATTTGTTTATTATTCAGTCTATCTAATACGAGTTTCCAAAACTCCTTTAACTTGGTGGTTTGCTCTTTTGTTAAGTTTAAAAAATCTCCATAAGTTCTAGCTTTAACAGTAGCAGAGTCGCCCATTTTAACTATTAAAATAGGTTTATTATTAACAGCAGATTTTATATTCAAATTATATAACAAAATATAACAGTTTCAATTAGCCACAACTATTTCTTTACACAATTTTTTGTTAAAATTAGCAATAATTTTTGCTTAGTTATTATTAATTATTTTAAAATAATATAGTAATTTAGTGGTGATTTTTAGTGTATATGTATTTTATAGATTTTAAAATATCGATATTGTATGATTCTTTTGATTATTAAAGTTGAAAATTGAAATCTAATCTAATAGCATCCTAGGTCAATATTTATACAAAAATAATGGAAAAATTTCTAGTTACATCAAACAAATTCACATATTAACACGCAATTTTAAAACCAAATTAATTTTTGAACAAATATTATTTTATTTTCGATTGGCTATAGTAATTTGTATGTTTTATATGATGGTTGTATTGCCCCGAATTTTCCGATATTGAAAATTATATATTAACCCTGAATTCATATCTGTCTCTTAAGGTAATGCAAGCTATAATGGAATTTATTTTTATATGATAATTCCAAATTTCCCATCTAATTCTATAAATTGTCAGAATGGCTTTATAGCAAGTCAAGCGGGAAATATCGGTTATCTAAATACTTGAATTGAGGATTTTGCGTGTGATTTTATTAATAATTGTGATGATTAGCTGATGAAAATAAATTTGAAAGCATCAATAGTTCCAAGTGGGTATTGTTATTTAAGTGGGGTTTTATAATTGCTATTAGGGTGTTTCTAAATTGCTTATTATATATGTTTCTGGTTTAGTAGATTTATGGTAATTCAAGTATTTATATTAAGTAGTATATTTATATTGAGCTTATATTATTTCTTTATATCAATTTGAGAGGAACAGCTGGATTCCAGGCCGTTAAAATATATATAAGATGACTAGTATTATGTTTATAAGATATGTTAAATTCTCAACAACCAATAAATTAACGCGAATAAATATGCTATGTAACAAAATAAATTTATAATTTTAATTTGTTTAACACGTCAAATATCGCTTAAATAATATAATTTTTATGAGTTTATGACGTGCGTAATAATATATAAGTTAAAAATTTTACTGTTACATAATAATGACATTATTTGCCAATTTTCTGTATTGATTAAAAAACTATCGTTTACTTTTATTTAGCTCAATCTATGTAATTTTTGAGTTAGTGTTATTATGTTAAGAGCTACTTATATTTATATTAGAGATTTAAGTTAACCTTATACAATTTTGAGCAAAAATTTTAATATATTATCAATTTTTCACACTTTTATTATTTCAATTAATACAGCAAATTTGAATCAAGCTAGCTAGAATTACATATTATACATTTGATAATAGCTTTTTTGAGGTAGCATGGAAAAGTTTTATTTATTTATTTAGAAATTACAATATTGATGCTTTGATATGTATATTCGTAAATTATGTAAACCTAATTACTACTAATATTGCTTCTGATTATTTGCGTAATCAATATTTATATACAAATATATATATGGCCAAGTTGCATAGCTATATGCAAAAAAGTAGTATTAATTCTTAGAATTCTATATATAATTCAATAAAATTATCAGAAATCAAATTTTAAGCATTAACGTTGGTATTTAATAACACAGTTGATTAGAAAATTGTGTTTTAGTCACTTATAGATGTTATATTTTGAATTTGTTAGTAAATAATATATTGTTTAAAGTTATATTATTTATAAATCTATACAAGCTATATTGTCTAATTTAAAGTTTGAAGAATTATAAAAACACAAAAATTATTAAAGATTTGATACCAACTAAACTTTTAACATAGCTTTGGCTAAATATGCAGATTTATATTATAGAAAAATAGTTATACTTGCTTAAAGTGAGATATATTAACATTTTGCTATTATTAATTAATCTATCTATGAAGCAATATTTGTAAAAATTGAAACTAAAACTCGTTCACTTTACCACAATTTCGATAATTTATATACTTGAGATTATAGAATATAGCATTGATGTGTTAAATAGAGATTATTGTTTAGATAACTATTAGCTTATTAAATAATTTCCTATCATAGTGATTGAAGGGTTTTTATTATGCTATTTTGCTTTTAAAACATCCCAATTGACATTATCGTATCCTTTAATTACTTTCAATCTGCGATAAATATTCCCACTATACTCGTACTTATCCAGTTTAGCATGATTAGATGCTAGTTCGTTAGCTAATTCATCTCTCTTAAGCTTAATTGCTTTCTCATTTGAATCAATCCAATTATATGTTGATTCTTCAAATTTATTCAAAAGAGCAGCTCTTTCTCCTTTCAACTTGGAATATTCATCGTCATGGGGCTTGATTAATCCTTCATTACCCTTAGGTGGAAAATACTCATGTGTATATGGATTCGATCCTCCTAAATAAGATAACAATACATCCTCATCAACATAGTCTTTAATTTGGTCATCTTGAGAGAAAATAACTTTTGATTTTATAACAGGATCTAAAAATGTGCAGAGTACTGACCAAACGCCTAAAAAGTGTTAATATAATTAATAGAATATTAGTTATATTACTATTAAATATCCAGGGGGCTCCTAAAATTATGACTCTATGTAAAGTTTCAGGATGGTGATCACTGGTAAATTTTGCTAATACTCTATTAATATTAATATCCTATATATAATTAGTTTTTATAAATTAATCTAAAAATACATATTACCGTGTTAGCTAATGAAAAACCTTTCATATTATATATAAGAGTCATGTTTGGGCTATTTCCTAGCATATAATAAGACTCATTAATAATATTAAACGAATTTCTGAAATGCTCATTAATTTTAAATTTAGAAGGAAAATCTTTTGCAACATCTCCATACATAATTAAATTCCCGTCTTTGCAGTATCCATGGAAAAAGTTCTTATTTGATTCAAGCATTTCAATATTCATACCCCTTTCACCTTCTTTCTTAGCAAGACAGAATTCTTCACTCATATAAAAGTCTAGTGAGTTAATAAGCATTTTGTAAGCTTCTTTTGATTTCCATTTACGGGCTTTTAGATATCTAGCAGCGACTATGTCAGGATTATCGCATCTTATTATGTTTGATAAACTTTCTTTAAGCTCTTTACCGTTCTTGCTTGATACTTTAAGATCACTACTACTCTCCAATCCTCCGAAAACGGTCTTCAGCTTCCAAATTGAAAGTAAGCCACTGTCAGCTTCATTATCTTCATCTTGGACAGTCTTATCATTCAATCTATTTAGTACAAATCTCCAAAACTTTTTTAACTCTATTAATTCCACTTCTGTTAAATCTAAATAACTTCCATACACTCTAGCCTTTACAGGGGTACAATCATTCATATTAATTATAATTAAACAGTGTACAAATAAAACAAATAAATTTTATATAAAAAACTAATTCAACTTGAAATATATTTATACTAAGCCACAGATGCAAGCATAAGTATTTTGCATTTTTTCATAATTTTTCATAATTTTATACTGTTATTATACCTATATTTGTCTACAAACATAATATTTGCAATAAGTGCGAATTAGTGAGCTAATATTTTTTTTATAATTAACCTATACTTAATGACATAGAATTATATATATATATGTTCAGCAGGAAATGCGAACTCGTAATGTAGATTGGATATAATATGAAATTATGAATTAATTTTATGAACATTTAAATATGTAATTTAGAAATTTCTATAACATGTTATATAAGAAATTTATTTATATAAATATAGCTAAGAACTTAACGCTTTCCAGTTAACAGTATCATAGCATTTAATCTTACTTAACCTGTGATAAATACTAGAACAATACTCATACTTGCTCAATTTAACGTAAATAGTAGCTAATTTATCGCCAGCGTAGTTGTATTATATTGAGATTCTCTAATATCAGATTTTGATTTTATCCGAGTGTAAGTAGACTCGATAAACTTTTGCAAAGTATCTTCTCGCTTTGTATTAATTCAGAGCATTTGGTATCTTTAGGAGCAGGTAATCCTTCGCTAACATTAGGCGGGAAATATTAAATATTTAATGATCAGAGCCTCCTAAATCTGAAAGAAGAGTTTTGTCATTGATATAGTCTTTAAGTTGATCCTTTTGAGTGAAAATGGGTTTTGCTTTAATATTTGGGTCTAAAAATGAGCAAATTACATTCCATGCACCTAAAAAAAGTTAATATAGCTTATAAGCTTGTATATTAAGTTATTTTATTATTAAAAATCCATGGAGCGTTGTGTACTTGTAAAAGATGCAATAATTCTGGATAGTGATCGATTATATTTTTGCTAAAGTTCGCAAAAATTCCAAGTCCTAATCTACAAAAATTTTTTTAACCATATTGAAGTTATATGAAAGATTCTGGTTAAAACGAAGAAAATTTATAATATTATTGATTTTTAGTTACATAAATATTATTAAAATGTAATTTCTATTACTTAAAGTTGATAGTATATTATTTTGATAGAATTCATCATCAAATCTATATTAAATGATGACTATACATGATGAAAACTTGGATATAAAAAATTAAAATTTTGGACTAAGCTCATACAAAATTCGAATCAAGTCAACCATAGTCTTTCATATACAATATTTATATTGTATACTTAATATATAATAGATTTTGCTGAGCATGGTTTAAGAATATTAAAATCAGATATATGTAAAGTTAAACAATATAAATTTATATAGATTTTATCACCTTAGTTAGGATCTCATTTTAAGTTTTAAGATACAAGTTTGAAGTTATTGTCTTAAATCTAAATTGAATAGCAATAAATTATCAAAATGAGGACGAGTTTTCTCGATTCAAACCTTTAAACATAGTAAATGAGGTAATATAGCAAAATTTTATAGACTAGATTATCTACAAAATATTTCCCAACTCGCTGATTGCAGCTTCTAAGATATTCCTATTGATGGTTTTCCTTATGGAGAATAACGGTAAATGCTTTTAGCTATTCATGGGTAGTGATGGTATTGTCTGAATTTGGCCAAAAAAATTGAGTCTAGAATATTCACTCTGAACAGTTCAAGAAGAGATCTTAACAAATATGGGTAACGTCATAATTTTAAATATGAGTAATTCTGGTTAACTTGATTCAAATATTGTATGAGTTCAGTTCAAAATTATAACCTTAATATAAGCAAGTTATTAGCGTTTATAACAGCTATTTAAAAGAGATTAGCTTATAATACCATATTATAACGCTGTTTTGTTAGCTTTAACTAATAAAAGAGATTGTTTATAAGATTTAAACATTTAAAAAACAAAAATATTGTATATTTGATCTATAAAAAATTTAGGACAAATTTTCCTCGCTTTAACTAGAATCACTCATATGAATTTTCCCATTACTCTATTAAATAATGTTGCTATAATAGGAAATATATATATTAAATTATTAATTAACTCAAGATAGAAATCTCTCCTGTAATCTAAGGAGATTTTTGTAAAGTTGCACATATAATAAACAAATAAATAATATTATAATATCCAGCATCATAGCTTTTGACTAAATCTATTTATTAAGAAATGGTACTATAATTAAGAGTTTAACGCTTTCCAGTTAATATTATCATATCCATTAATTACTCCTAGCCTGTGATAAATATTAGAGCAATATTCATACTTGCTCAATTTAATGTGATTTGTAGCTAATTCGTCAGCTAACATGTTTCTAGTGGTCTGAGATTCATTGCTATTGGATTTTGACTTTGTCCAAGTGTAAGTAGAATCTATAAACTTTTGTAAAGTATCTTCTTGTTCTTGAGCTAATTTAGAGTACTCTGAATCTTTAGGAGTAGCTAATCCTTCGCTATCGCTAGGTGGAAAATAATCAAACGTTGTCTGGTCATTGCCTCCTAATTCTGAGAGAAGAGTTTTATCATTGATATAGTCTTTAAGTTGATCCTTTTGAGTGAAAATGATTTTCGCTTTGATATTTGGGTCTAAAAACGTGCAAATTGCTGACCAAACACCTATATAATATTAATAAAGATTCAAAAATTCATATAAAAATTATTTTACTGTTAAAAATCCATGGAGCATCATGAATAAGTACACGATGTAATAATTCTGGATAATGATCAGATAACATCCTTGTCATCATTCGCATATAACCCAAGTCCTTATATAAATGTGTTAGTCAGTTTTACGTGTATTATATGGATATATACTTACCACGTTAGCTAATGTAAAACCATTCATATTAAATACTACAGTTATATTAGAGTGTTTTCCAAGCATAGAGTAATGATCATTCATAAGGTTAGCCACAAATTTCATGTTTTCATCATAGCTATACTTAGATGCAAAGTTTCTTGCAATGTATACATATAGAATCAAGCGACCATCTTTGCATGTCTCATAGTATACACACTCATTATGGCTGAGGTGGTTAGCACTCAAGCATCTTTCTCCTTCTAATCGAACTTGGTCATGTAACTCTTCTCCAAAAAAGTCAAGTGAGTTAATAAACATTTTGTAGGAATCTTTGGCTTTCCATTTTCGAGCTATCAAGTACTTTACAGCTCTTACATCTGGATGATCGCATCTAATCAGCTTTGATAAGACAGTCTTCAACTCTTCACCGCTTTTTCTACTTACACTAAAATCGCTATTATCTTCTGAAGTTCCGCTTATGATTCCTTTCAGCTTCCACATAGAAAAAGAGCTACTTTTAGGAGCTTCAGCTTCTTCTTTAAGATTGGTGGGCCTATTGTTTAATCTATCGCATACCATTGTCCAAAACTCTTTAAGTGCAGCTGATTGTTCATCAGTAAGATTTAAATATGATCCATAAGTTCTAGCTTTAATAGAAGGTCTATCGCTTATATCATTCATTGTTAATTTATACTGTTTTATTAAATATATTAAAGAAATTTATGATCATAAATCTTAATTTATACTAATTCATTACTTTTTAGATCCACAATTGGTCTGACTGATTGGATTATGCATCAACTGATGTTTACAAGTCATTAAAATATTTTGAATACAATTTTTTTCTGTGCAATATTCTTTCATATGACTTGACTTTTTTTCATACTTTCAATAAAATTAAAAGATGTTACCAGAGAGCATTTAAAAATTCTTTATTATTAATAATCAATATATTAAAGAATAGTATTTTAAAAATTTTAGCCTAACAAAATTATAAATATTATTCATAAATCATGGAATAT
>KQ964419.1:461341-473607 GCA_001566745.1 Conidiobolus coronatus NRRL 28638
AAATCAAGTAAAATCAACGCATAAACTTATTTTAAAGTTTGCTCAATGCTTTATCTCCGATTTTCTCATGATATACTATTTACTTTTCTTAGTTAAAAACTATCTACAATTCACCCTGAGCTCAGATAGTATGAGTTCAATATATTATATGAAGTCATGTAAAGTTGTAAAAAATCTATATTTTAGAAGGACTATATTATCCAATAGCTTGTATTGCGCAAAAAATTAATCAATTTTATATTAACTACTATAATATAAAAATTTATCGACTGATCTTGGATTACTTTAAATTTATTTGGGTAATCATATTAAACTTAATATTGCATTAAAATCAGTTGTATGTAGTTAAATAAGAATATCAGATCGCAAAACTTCGTATTAACTAAGTTTGTAAATCATGATACCATTAAATAATTCTTTTCTTTGATCTTTAATATTATTTATAAATTGAAGATAAAATATAGTAATTTATATCATATCTCTTGAATGAATAGTAAACGAAGAGAAATTAATCTTATTGTTAAAAACTACTATTATATAGATATATTTTAAGAGCGCATATTATACACTATATATGCTGATATATGCGTTTATTTTATTATGTATAACAACTACATTTTTGGTTTATTAGTATTTAAATTTGTATTAGATTTAATTACTAAAAAATTCTAATATTATGTATAATTTAAAGATGCGATTTAATGCTTCATATACAAATAATATTTAGCAAGATTCATTTTCTATTAAAATATGTTAATTTGGCTAATATATCATATCTTTATTAATATTTTATTAATATTTAATTAACAAATTCTCACGTGTTGAAAATAAGTGTCAAATTTTATAAAATCATGGCATTATTGAAAATAGCTAAAGTTTAAGCTCAAAAAATATATGAGCCATGTATTAAATTACATTCATTATAGGAATATTTAAACTTACTATAGAAATTATTATTAATATTTTTAAACTTTATATAGATATATATTTAAAATAAACTCAAATTTTATTAATCGCATGTTTAATACTAAACTCTAAAATATTTTATTTGTTTTAGAGTGATTGATAGCTTAATTTTCTTTTATGCAATCTGAGTTTCGTTACCAGCATGATAGATCCATTTATAGTTGTAAAGTAAACTGTTTCAGCTTTACCAACAGATGTACACTCATCATGTTAATATCAGTATTCAGTTACATAGAAATATGCTATTGTTGAAAATATTAACATTTGGGGTATGCTTTATTAATATATCACTTGTAGCATAAACAATCAACACTTATTAAATATAATTAAATATTATTTTAAACTAAAAGATATAAAATTTAAGACATGTATACTAGTTTTAGTATTAACTTTAATTTTAATGGATTTAGGGTTTGTTTAAATTAATTTCTTTAATATAAATTATTAGAGTATATAATTGATGCTGCTTGCTTATTGTTTTAATAATTAATATGAAAATGAAATAACTATCCATTTGATATCATTTGTTATCTAAATATAAACAAAACTTCGTAATCTTGAAGTTAATAAAAAGTATATTAAATTTAATACTATGAAAAATGAACAAAAATATTAATAATGTAATAATAAGATTAAATATGTATTAATTTAAATAGGTTGCGAGACTTTCCAAGTACTTTTAGTTTGATAAAGCTTCCCAATTAATAGAGTCATAGTTCTCGATCACTTTCTTTCTATGATAAATGCTAGGACTATATTCGTATTCATTTAATTTAGCATTGATCGCTGCTAAATCATTTATCAACTCATCTCTCTTAAGTTTTTCTTCTTTACTATTAGATTTAACCCAGGTATAAGTTAAATCTTCAAACTTTTTGAAAATATCTTCTCTTTGCTTGACTAACTGGGAATAATTATCATCTTTAGCTGTTACAAAAGCTTCATTATCTCCAGGAGGGAAATACTCAAACTTCAGCTCATCTAATCCTCCAACTTCTGTGATAAGCTTCTTCTCGCTAACATATTCTTTGAGTTGATCTTTTTTAGTGAATATAACCTTTGATTTGATATTAGGATCTAAAAAGTTGCAAATTACCGACCATACACCTATTAAAAGTTAGTTATGGATCAACTAATTATTTGTATATTTACTATTGAAAATCCAAGGTGCATCATGGATTAATACACGATGTAGCAATTCTGGATAGTGATCAGCAACCATCTTTGTCATCATTCTTAGATATCCCATGTCCTAAATCGATTAATTAATTAAATTAAAATTTTTGAGAAATATAAGCTTACAGAGTTTGCCATTGAGAAGCTATTCATATTATATACAATAGTGATGTTTGAATGATCTCCAAGCAGCAAGTAGTGATTATTCAAGAGATTAATAATAGCCTTCATATTCTCGTCATTGGTGTACTTTGATGGGAAGTTTCTGCATGCCCAGATATATAAGATTAAGCGACCATCTTTACAATATTGATAATAAACTGAGTCATTAGAGTTAAGCTGATTTATGTTCACACTTCTTTCTCCTTCTTTTGCAACTTGGCTATAAACTTCGCTCCCGAAGAAATCAATAGAGCTGATAAACATTCTGTAAGCATCTTTTACCTTCCAGCTTCTATCCATCAAATATTTGACGGCTTTTACGTCTGGGTGATCGCATCTAACCATCTTAGACAAGATCGACTTCAATTCTTCACCACTTTTATTGGAAACTTTCAAGTCAACAGGCTCTTCTGCAGCTCCGCCTAAAATACCCTTTAGCCTCCATTTAGACGATTTGTTTTTAGTAGCCTCTTCGTTTTGAGTAATTGGCCTATCATTTAATCTATCTAATACTAAAGTCCAAAATTCTTTAAGAGCAATATCTTGCTCATTTGTCAAGTTCAAATACGATCCATAGGTTCTGGCTTTAGCGTTATTATCAGAGCTCATTTTATTTAATTTTTGATTTTGATTATATAATGATGTATATCTGAGAAAGTGCCTATATATATCTATTTTTAATATAAATCCACAATATTAAATATCTTGTTTATGCTTGAACAAGCTTACTATTCTCATAGTAAATCGAATTTATCAATATTTTTCGTTATGGATCAAATTAATAGGAAAATTTATAAAGTATTGATATCATTAGTCTAAGGAAATATATATAGATATACATAACATAAATTTTTACTATATTATGATATAGGAGGCTATTGATGACCTTGTTGCAAACTAGTTTGTTATATGGTATAGAAATAAGAATTTTTAAAAGTTTTTAATATAATTTCATAGCATATAGCAATCTTTAAGAATATTTATTTAAATAGAGCAAATCCTTGGTAGTGTATATATGCTTTCGCAATTTTTATTTATTTTGAAAATATATCATATTATATCTAATTTGCAGATTTTCTTTTTGTATTTTCCTAACTATTTTTTACATCGTAATCTCATATAAATACATATTTAGGTAACTTTAAATTTCGAAGTCAAGATTTCACGTGAAATGATATACTTTAGATTGTTGTATAAATACAGTCAAAAATCTTTAAATAGTATGATAATTAATTTATATACAAAGAGTTTATCAGAGGTTGTAGCTAAAAATAAATACCATTATTTGCTGTATATCAGATTTAACAAGTTTCTGCTTCAATATAGCTATAACTGTATATTATGATGACTTCTCTTAATAAATTTTAAGTGGATCAAATAGTAATGAATACTTAAAAGGAACAATGACAATGGACTCGAAAGAATGGAGGTCATATTTTAAATAGCGTGATTATTGAAGGATAATAGAGTAATATAACTGTCTTAATAAAGATGGATATACATAAAGCACTTCTATTAATATCTGATTAAATATACTATATTTTTCAAATATTGAATTATTAATAAAACTAGACTCTGTAATATCGCAAAATTAAACTGAAATTACTAATTTATTTGTTAGAAGGTTGTTTATTTAGAAGCGCTATTAATACCTGATATTTTAATAATTCAAAATAAATATAAATGAAAGTTCTTGTATTGATAAAATAAATAGTAAAATATATCTCATGATATTATACTATTAAGATAAATTTGATGCGGATCATATTCACATATATGAAAATTTCGTCTGTATATCATAATGAGATTTCTTCAATGTTATAAAAAATTGATTTATCAATAATAGCTTAATGTTAAAGAAGAATCAGGTTTAATAATAATGCTTTTTTCCAAAATTACTGAAACCAATATTAGTAATTAAGCTCTAAAAATGGCTTTGAGATCAGATACACTTAATATGCCTTTAAATTGTAGGAACTTATTTGCACAAAATTTTCATGTTTGTTACTATAACATAAAACTGAATATTGTATATTATGTTAGGTGTGCGCCTATATATTGATTTCTCAACTGATAGTAATACTTTCATAGACAATTTAATGATAATATGCTAGTTCTGCAGCGCTTGATTCACGTCTGGGGGTTAATTAACAAAAGTAAAATAAATATTAGTCAGTCACAATATTAATACAATTAATATAGTAGATATAGAATATGGTAACATTTTATAATGTTATAGCCTCTATTACAATATTTACTTGTAAAATAACCATTAGAATTTTTTCTAGATAACAGAGATACTGCATAAATCTTAATATAGTATATTTTAATAGCATGGCTAGGTAAATACTAGTGAGTTTATTAAATCGCTGATATAATCTGAAAAATAATTAATTTTAAAGTTGATGTATAGAAATAACATCTTTTAAATACACATTAACTTTTTTCAACCTAATAAATATTCATTTAAAATATCTTGATATTTACTGTAAGCTAATTCTTTGATATAGCTTTCCAGTTAATAGTATCATAGTCTTCAATAACTTTCATTCGGTGATAAATACTATGGGAATACTCATATTCGTAAAGCTTAGCATTTACCGCTGCTAGTTCATCCACTATTTCATCTCGCTTTAGCTTATCTTCTTTACTATTAGATTGTATCCAGCTATATGTTGAATCTTCAAACCTTTTGAATATCTCTTCCCTTTTATCTTCCAACTGATTACAAATACCATCTTTAGGAGTGGGAAAAGCTTCAGTATCTTCAGGTGGGAAATATTTATATTTAAATTGATCTAATCCTCCTAAATCAGAGGGAAGGTGCTTATTATCAATATAATCTTTAAGCTGGTCCTTGTGAGTGAAGATAATCTTTTTTTTAATATTAGGATCTAAGAATGTACATATTACATTCCAAACACCTACTAACGTTAATAAAAATTAAATGGCTATATTAAATAAACTTACTGTTAAAAATCCATGGAGCATCATGAATCAGCACTCGATTTAACAATTCAGGATAATGGTCAGACATCATTTTTGACATCATCCGTAAGTAGTTCATATCCTATTTGATATCAATATGTTGTGTAAAATTTGTACAAAAATCATCTTACCATATTAGCTAGAGTGAGACCGTTCATATCAAATACAACTGTAACATTTGAGTGCTCTCCAAGCATGAGGTAACAATTATTCATGAGATTAAGGATAGCTTTCCTATTTTCATCAGCAGTATACTTTGATGGATAACCCCTACATGCCCAGATATATAAGATTAAACGACCATCATTGCAGCGTTCATAGTATAGGGCTTCACTTTGCTTGAGATGGTTAATGTCCAAACTTCTTTCTCCTTCTACTCGAACTTGGGTATGTATTTCCTCTCCAAAAAAGTCCAAAGAATTAATAAACATTTTATAAGAATCCATCGCCTTCCAATTTCTGGCAGCCAAATATTTGATAGCTTTTACATCAGGATGGTCGCTCCTGATGAGTTTAGTCAAACTGGTTCTGAGTTCTTTGCCACTCTTTGCAGACACTTTTATATCATTAGGGTCTTCTGAAGATCCAACTACAATTTCTTTAAGCTTCCACATGGAAAATGAACCAGTTCTGGAAAGATCTTCTTTCTGTTTTACTGCCCTATCGTTTAGTCTATCTAATACCAGTGCCCAAAATTCTTTAAGTGTGATAGACTGCTCATCTTTCAAATCTAAATATGAACCATAAGTCCTAGCTTTAACGTTATTATAGGAATCCATGTTAATAAAAAGAGATAAAAATTAAATTTGCTAATGAATAGAAATATAAAATGAATCGAACTCTTTTTATACATCTCTTTATGATGAGATCACTATGAAACAAATTTTAGTAGTATTAATTTGAAACTTACATATATTAGCCAAAAATTAATCAAACTTTGAAATTAAGGCTATTTTGATTACATAATTCCCTGTAATAATAAATATATTAATGCACCACAGCTAGATACAATAGTAAATTTTTAGCCAATAAGAGTAAAAATTAATCTAACATTTATAGGGAATTGTATGTATGATATAATTACATTCTCAGATTTAACGGTTTATTTATATAAAAATGAGGATTAAAGTCTTTTATTTCCACGAATATATAGAAAAGATTTATTATAGCTATTAGTTCTTAAACCAAAATATTTAACCATCATCCAATATTAATGATTATCAGCTAGCACCTTTATTTAAATATAACCAACTGTTTTTTAGTTATAGGTTTTACTCAGTTTTTAATATTTTTAATTAGAGACATCTTTAGAGCTTGTTAATATATAAACTTTTAAAAGGATGTAGCATTCCCTGTAGCTTGCTATATTAAATTATTAATTTGTTTATAATATCATAATACCTATCCTAAAGATATACAAAAATCAAGTATTTTAAAAAGTAGATAAATTGTATAAAATTATAGGCCAGCTGCAATATATTGTTTTAAAATTGGCTTGGTTTCTAGATAACCAATCATCAAAAGCTTCATAAAGTATAAGCATGTTATGTATATCCAATTTTGAGACTGTACCTATGCGCTTGATGTATAAATCATGATATTTACTTAAACGATTCGCAATTTGCACTATTAAAATGTTAACTAGTAAATGTTTATTTATACTGCAAAGTAGTTTGACAGAATGCGGTGTATATTGGCATTAACGTTTGAGAATTCCACATTATTATACCTTCAAATTCTTTACACATTTCAGTCTTGCATCTAAAATGTATATTTAATAATATATGCGCTTATAAGAACATCTTATAAAGTATTTTACTTTAATCACAAGTTAAAATCTCGTATAAAAAATATGTCGAAATTATAATTTTGAACTATCATGCAAATCAATTAAATAAAACTGAAATTTTACAGTATACTTTAGGCTTAATGAGATATACGCTTTTCCAGTCTATTTTTTCAAATCATGAGATAATAAATTATTGATTATTATAAAATATAGAGCTGATTTATTCAAAATTAAATATTAAAGTAGTATATTCAATTTTTCATCTTAAATCAATCATTTGTATATATTATATCATAAATACTCATTTATAGTACACTAGATTTTTCTAGAGTATACCAAAACTAACCTAACTCTCAGATTTTTTTATTATCTATCGCAAGTTGAAAAGCTAATCTATAATAAACCTGATAAAGTCCAAAATATTAATTCTTCATTAAAATAAATACAGTATAATACATTAATGACTATTGATATCCAGTAAATAAACTTATCCTTTTTATATAATCACCACAATCAATATATTAAATAGAATGAAAAAAATTATAAAATATGATTATATATTCATCCAATTATTTGATACGTGACTTTGATATATCAATTTTATTTTGCTCATATAAATGCTTTTGCGCTATTTAAGAAATCTTCTAAATTAGTTGTATTTACTTGTCTTTTTAATATGGGTTGGATGAATTGTAGTATTTAAAATAAAAATTTCATTATCAGATCTATTGATATGTGTAAAAATTTAAAAACGTGCAAATAATATTTTCATTATTAATGACTTTGCTAAAGATAAATAAAAGTATAATAATCCTCAATTTTATCATTTAATTTATCCAAATATTATTATTTTTTAATTGTATTTACATAGCATATTTAGTAACATTAATAATTATTTATCCCATTAATTTATACAAATAAGTTTAGATATAAACTTACAAAAGTTTGATTATGAATTTTTAATATAAATTTAGAGTATAAAACATAATTTTTAAAACATAAAAATTGGATCAAAAATGAATCAAATAATATCAATATCGCTAGTATATATAGCATCAATTATAATTGCGCAATATATTTCAGTTAATCACTTTTTGATGCTAAAGTTGAATTATCTGATGGTTATAAGTGCTGTTATATATACTCTTTATTATTTAAATTTTATAGGATTCACTCAGCCCAACATCAAGTTTGCTCAAAGATTTCAATATGCTGCTAATATCATAATATACATTTACAAGCTGATATTAATTTCTTATCTAGTAGAGTATACTCATTGCTACTATGAGAAAAAACTTATGCTTGATACATTCATAAACTCAGGAGAGCTTGGTATAAAAAATTTAAAAGTATTCAGGTGGAGATGTTCAGGTGCATATAACGCAATTTCCGACTCTGATTTAAAATTGCTAATAAAAATATGGAAGGATGACTTCAATAGTTTTACGATTTTTAGTTACTTTTCAGGACTTATTGGGACTTTTACATATAGCTTTAGTTCTTCTGGTAAAGGTGATAATGATGAAGACTGGTCAGGGGATATTGTTAGCTGTAGGTCATCTCACAAAGATCAAATTTTGGATTATATTAAGAAGCATAACTGGTAACTCATTCATATTTTAGAGTTTTTTACTCTTATAATCAAATTTAGCAGCTTTTAATGTAATAGACTATAAATAAAAAATAAATGAATATTTAATTGTTTTGGTTAATACGAATTAACAAATAATACCAATTTAAACTGCAGATTCAATGATAATAGGTCAAAAGATGATATATTTCAACGAGTATAAAAAAGATATAATAATTGATATATTGTAATATAAATGAAAAATACAAGTGTTACATATTTGTATATAAAAATATAAAGTAATAATAAAATATCCATGAGGAGGTAATAAAAAATCAATATTATAAATTATAATAGTATAAAAATGGTTAAAATGGATACAAGATTGTAAAACATATTTCATTAATAAAATATATCTAATCCATTATAATAAATGATATGCTGTCGTTGTGTAGTGGTTATCACATCTGCTTTACACGCAGAAGGTCCTCGGTTCGATCCCGGGCGATAGCATTTTTTAATTTTATGAGAAAGTAGGATTTTAATAAGGTATTTACAAATATGATAGTGTTATTTTAATAATTTTAATACATTTAATTTTATAATATTTAACTTCTAATATGGTGGGATTTTGAGAGGATGAGCTTCGGTTTTAGTTACAAACTTATAATAATCTAGCAATAAATCATCTCTACATATTGATTAGAGACACTTCAAGGTTTCTGCTAGCCAAAAGCTCTCCATAGAATCTAGTTGATTTACTTTTCTATCAGTAATTTCGGTATTGTTGTATTCTGCAAAGCCTGACGGAGTTTTAGAATACTTGATGAATGCTTTGAATATCTTCTAAGCTTAGTCTCGATACATAGGATTCTTAGTATAGCGCCATGAATAGAATATTGACTCAAATGACTCTGATCTAAGAATAAATATTTTGCGCTCGGGAATAAATGGGCTTGATTCAAGTATAAAGACTGAATCTGGTGCCAATCGCGTCTTAGTTGAATTAATAAACTAGTTACCGGTTTCTGTGATCTTAGGCCCAAGATCCGAGCTTTCCTTAGCACTAAGAACAAAATCCTCATATTGAAGAAGCCCTTCCATAAATAAAGATAAATGGTCTACGATAGCTTCTTCTATTCCGTTTTTATCAGTCCTAACAAAGTATTTCAATCCATAATTTCTAGCCTTACCAGAGTTTTGAAACCGTCAGCAGTCTCTAAATACATAAGCTTTAATTTTTCATCTCTCATCTTAGTTAACATATAAGCTTTTATCAAATATTCCTAAAAATTATCACCTTCAGCTCCAAATCTAATTACCTTAGTATCAAAATTTTCAGTTTGTATATCTAGCATTATTGGGTAAATTCCAATGCTTGGCTTCATTAATTTATCCAATCTATAAACCACAGATATGATTAATTCTAGTTAACTTGGTTCAAATATTGTATGAGCTCAGTCCAAAATTTTAATTTTTTTATAGCTGAGCTTTCATTGTGTATATTAATTATTTAATAGACAATTGCTGATAACACCATATTAAAATACTAAATTATTAACTTTATCTAATAAAAGTTACTTTAAAATATGCTTTAAGCAACTAAAAATCAATAATATTGCAGATTTTCCTAGCTTTAGCTAGAATCTTTCATATATAAATATTCATTTATACTAAATTCAAAAAATTACTATAAGAGAAAAGATTTTAGATATTTTAAATTCATATAGTGTTAATGAGCTGATTTAACCCACATAGCATCGAAATAGAGCTTATTAATTTATCTAAAATATTGAGATTACATTGATAAATTTCCTTGAGTAAATCTATTTAAAAAAAGGAACAATTAGAATTATATTTTTTGTTAAAAATCTTATCAGTATTAAGCTATATCATTATTCTGACTTTCCCCATATTCTTACCATAAAGTAACTGATTAATGTGACTATAATATTTTATTATAATAATTCATTATAAAGTGTAGTTTTTTCTGTATAAAAATTGTAAAAACATTTGTTGTATATAAATCTCCATCTGACATGGACAAGATAAAATACATATGATATAAAAAGTATACATTGCCATGCTTTAATAATATAACTGTGACTACATAAAATTACTTTCTACTTTGGTACTTATTAATAGCATGATAAAAATCTATACTAAACTAATCGATTTATAAACCTTAAAATTATTGATTTTATCAATTTACACAGAATAATTATTTGCAGAATCTAAACAAAAACTAGAAATAAATTAAAACAATTTGAATTTAAATAAAATAAATTATTAAATTTATATTGTAAAATATAATTTTTTATATTATATTATATAACCTCTTTTTAGTAAATTTTAAATCTAATTAGTTATATTATATATTATTAATGAAGGAATTTAATTAGTTTAACTGTAATGCTCTATATTATCATTTTTTAATAATAAAATGAAATTTGTATCATTAATTAATTAAGTTTTATATTTAGTTATTTAAAGATGTTATTAGATTTTTATATTATATATCTGCAAGATACATTAATTACTATGTAAATATAAATGTGTTTTTATATAATTTGCAAAAAAAAGCGCTAATTTATTAGTCGATACATTATTGTTTTAAACCAATGATTTTTATTTAATTTACATAGATAAAGTAATAAAATTATACAGAATTTTATAGAAATATAGAAATATTATTGAGTATTTGGCTTTTTAATCTTGCTTCCAAAAACATGCTAGTGATAAGACACTGTCTAGACTATGTTTGATTAATTTAATTATATTTGTGAAATATTATAGTCATTAAATTATGCCATTATTTAATAACTGTGCTTATATATTTCCTAGTATCGATATTAAACATGTTTAGAAATTAAGTTCTATTTAAAAATAATTTTTATAGATATTGATATTAAATATAGACCTAGATTTTAGTTTAATTACAAGTATTGTTAAGTAATGTTATTTGGATATTTTCAAATTAGCACTACAAATAAACATTTCTTAATTAATACCTCGGACTCAAAATTAATTTTATTTATGCTTATTTCAATTTGCATATTTGGTGTATTAAATCATATTTCTAAATACCTTGTTTATTTTTAGCCAATATAAAAACCTCACTTAGCAATAGCGATTTTATCTTTGATTATATGATCTTTAAAATACATTCACGTTTACTAATCATGAAATTAATTTTTAATTATTTGAGGCCATCACGTACTAATTTATTTTTAATATTAAGTTAATTAATGTATTTTAATAAGAATCTTATGTGGCAAATTATACTAATACCTATGGGTACTCGATATTCATAAAAATTAATGATATTTTATTATAACTTAATATTCTTGTATAAATAGTTTAAGGTACCTAAGGTATTAAATACTTACTTTCTTAATTATAGCGTATAAGATTAAACTGTACCTACCTCTATCATATAGTAGTATAAATATCTTATTAAGTTATTCATAAAATTTATTTTAAATTTTAATTATTATATATGTAATAAAATAATACAATTAAATAAATTGTAAAATTGAACGTTAAGCTAATAATTAATAATTAATATTATAATAAAAACTTAATAATATAGTAGGTTATAATCTATTCATAAAA
>KQ964420.1:16024-28053 GCA_001566745.1 Conidiobolus coronatus NRRL 28638
TCTTTCATATTTATATAACTGTTAAATATTAAATTTTTGGCAGTATAGTTGAATTAATTTATTTGTCAATTTCCAATTATTATACAACTAAATTAATCTGAATTATTTACTATTTCTATTTTTATATACTTGCAAATACCATTACACTTTCTTTATAGCCATCTATCAATGTATCAAAATATACACATATATTGAACAGTAATTATTAAAATTTTTATCAATATTTAACAATCCACTGCCTCTAAATTTGTCAATTTTATCGATGTATTTCACCGAGCTACTAATTCTACTTCAATAACACAATATAAATTAGATTAATTAGATTAATTACCTGGCTAATAATTATGTTTATTTTATCATTAACCACCGAAGTGTAATATATTTTATCTCACTACCAATTAGATCATTTGACTATAGTTATAATAAGTCTAATAAACAAATAATAAGAACATATATTTAAAGCTAATAATAATATCGACATCTTTTGTTGGTTATATCAAGGTTAAAAATCTAATTAACTTATGAATTAAACATAGTATATTCATCTAATAATAAACGTCCAACAAGATAATTTCTTTTATTTGGATATAACTAGTATATCACTACAAGCATTAATCTTGGCACTCGTTTCACGATATAAGTTTATTAATTAACTTATATAAAACCTTTAAAAAATAAAACAAAATTGCAGTATTTTAAAAATAGAGGATTTTATAGTTTTGGGCTTAAATTGATCTAAAAAGAGAATATCAGTTAAACTTGATAATAAAAATTTTTATTTTCTATTGGTTCGATAGCTAATTAAGATATATTAATAAAGCATGGCATGGCTGTGTTCACTTGAATATTTAGTGTAAGAATATGTTAATTCAAAACTTCTTATGGGCTAGATAGATCATAGTATCCAGTTTTTATAATTTTTTCAATTATATTCTGAATTCTCATAAATCTCTTAATCATAAATTACGTACTAAATAATTAGCAATACTTGGTAAACATATATATGAATAAATAAGGAATTTGAGCTAAACTGGTCATTAACCCAGTTTAACCATAATTATAAAAGATTTGACTGCATACTATAGCATTTTAAAAATCCATTGGGAAAACTAGTTTAAAGCCCGTAATGAGAAAATGACAAGCTTTACCAAGCTTATTTAATAGCTCAACTAGAAAAATGACATTTAAATATTCTCAACTCACTTTTATATTGCAATTTTGCTACAATTGAGATTTGAAATTAACCTGTATATGTTATAATTTTCGAATTAAAAGTACCCCTTAACAAGTGGCTACTACCAAAATTAATTTTCTTTTGATAAATTACTAGTATAAATATTGTGCTTGCATATGATACTACATACATTACCAAGTTTACATATCATTATCTGCTTTATTTGCTATAAATTATACAATTTAAAGAGACAAAGCTTGAAGCTATACTATTAACGCAAAACGTGTAATGATATAATATAAATCTTATTATTAATCAAATGCTCAACAAAAAAACCTTTACTGATCACAATAAAATTGGCTTGTTATCCACACTGAATAAGAATAAATTTTCAGAAACTTTTTACTATAACATTAATATTGCCAAGACAATTAATATAATGCTAAATTAAGTATGGTATTATCCAAATTGATTTAACAATATAAAAGTGAAAAATATATATACTACTCTGCAGTATTATAACATTTATTATTTATACCGAATAATGCCGTATATCATATTTGCATAGTAGACCTCTTTCAATCCTCCTATAAATTTCTTAGCATTCCTAGCTAATAGTTAATAATTACTGCGTAAAAAATTAATTTGATTGATGGTTAGGATTATTAAGAAAAATTCTGGTGACTTTAGATTTTGCCAAGTGGATAATAACCAAGTCTAACCAATAAAAATTATTCTATATCGGAAGCATATAAATCAAACATAATTATTTATTACTGTCTTCATCTCTCTTACTTTTTATTCTTACTTTTTTATAAATAAAAAATATATAATAATATGTTTCGCGGTAGTATTAATGCATTTGATGAAGTAGTTGGTAAATATAATAAAATTACAAGTTAAAGCTTTACTTTTATTAAACTGTTATTCAATTTAGCTAAAGCAACTTCAGAAAATTTAACAAGTGAAAATTGGGAAGTTAACTTGGAAATTTGCGACAGAATTAAGAACGATTCAACGTAATTACTTTGTTTTATTTTATCTTTACTTTATTTATTTTATATATTTTAGTGCTAGAGATTGTATAAATGCTATTACAAAGCGTATGGTCCACCGCAATTCTAATGTTGTTTTATATTGTTTAAGCGTAATATCTAAAATCCATAATTATTTAAAATACACTTAATAACTTATGTTTTATCTTAGTTAACCTCTTGCCTTATCAATAACTGTGGTTATCTTGTAAGACCTGAAGTTTCTTCAAGAGCCTTTACCACCACTTTGGAAAGAGTTTTAAAAGATAATGTAAGACTGTTGTTTATATACTCTATCCTATTTATTCTAACACTTTTATTTTAGGTCATCCACTCTATTGTAAAAGATAAAATTTTGGAATATATTCAAGATTGGGCTAAAGAATTTAATAAAGAACCTGGCTTGGGTTTAATAGAAGAATTAAGACAAAATTTAATTAGACAAGGTACTATTATTTTGAACTAATTCGAGCTCAATTTATTAACTTTTTTATAGGATTTAGATTCCCTAGTACAGATAAAACTCCTCAACTTCCTGCTAAGGTAAGTTATTTAATACTTTTTCATTTTTAGTGTTTAACTTATTTATTTTAGAATAAAGACCAAGAACAAGAAGAACTTGACTTGGCTATTGCTTTGTCTCTCTCAGAAGCCGCAAATAAAACTACAAGCTCTAACTACAAAGCCAGCAGCAACACTACCACTGCTCCTTCAAAGCCATTACCTCAAGCTACACCAACTGCTGCTACTAAACCTGCCGCAAAATTCCAAGTCAGAGCCTTATATGACTTTACTCCCTCTGAGTCACAAGAATTAGGTTTCCGCAAAGGAGATATCGTTAAAGTTTTAGATAGTCAATATCCCAACTGGTGGAAAGGTGAACTTAACGGACAAGTTGGATTATTCCCTAACAACTATGTTGAAAGAATTCCTGATACAATTCAAAACGATAGCATTGATCTATTAGACTTGGAAAGCGCAGTTAATAGGGATAGCGCTATTATTGACGACCTTTTAGCTAAGTTAAGCCTATTAGACCCTAGTAAAGATAGAATTGGTGAAGATGAAAATCTTCAGAAAATGTATAGTGATGCCCTCTCTCTTCGTCCTAAATTAATTAAGTTAATCAATTCATATACCTATAAGAGAGATAGACTACTAGCGCTTAATGAAAGATTTGTTAAGTGTAAGTCTGAATATGAAAAGCTTCAAGAACAACAACTTGCTCAATACCACCCAATAACCCCACCTACATCAAACTATAGCTATACTGCTGAGCCTCAACCAGTTGCCCCAGGATCTGCTTATCCAGGCTATTACCAACCTCCTCATACTTTACAACATGCCACCTCAACACACTCTCTAAATAGCTCTTCAGTTCCTCCTCCTCATGGATACTACCCTCCTAGCTATGATAACAGAACTGCAGAAGCTGGTCAACCTGCTGGATATTACTACTCCCATGGATCTGTAGACGGATATCCACCTTCTCAATACCCCCCTCAATCTCAGCAATCACCTTACCAGCCCCAGCAGCAACAAAGACCTTAAAAACATTAATTATAGTTTAAGAACCCTTTATATATGATTCAGTACATAAACATTAACTCTAACACAATAACAATTTGTAAAAAATATATCAATTTACTTAAAATGTAATAATAATTTTGCAGAAAAAAGAATTGTATACTAAAATAAATTCTAATTATAATCAATTAAAATTTAAAGTCAATTTTAAAATTAAAAATATGCCCCCTCCGTGGATTGAACACGGGACCTTCAGAACTTCAGTCTGACGCTCTCCCAACTGAGCTAAAGAGGCTATAATTTAATTCAATTCAATTTATTAATTATAGTTGTACTAAAGCTTCAATACGTTTAATTTGTTATTTTCATCCTTTATTTTTACCTCTTTAATTATGCATTACCATCTTTTTCATCTTTAAATTCAATATTTTATTTTTATTAACCTTAAACATACTTTATTTTTATCATTCTTCATAAAGTCTAGTTTTATAAATTTATCATTTTGATAATATCTATTAATCATTTAAAGTCATATATCCATATTTACATATTAAACTAGTCATTATATCTTAAGTGTTAAATATTTAATAAACTGTAAATTTAAAATATCCTTTTTAATTACTATTAATACTATAATTTAAGAATTTTGATATGAACTTGTTAATAAAAGTAAATTTTTTTACAAACATCGCTAGAATTCATCACAAATAGTAGAATTAATAATTATAAACCCAAACATTATAAAACTCTAGATTTTTAACTTGTAATATAGCTAAATAATAGACAAGTAATCAAGATATATCGCTAGCATTTTTAAACTTTCAATTTACTGCCATTTAACCTAACTAGCAGCTTTATTATATACAAAATCTGTATTACTATAAAATTTGATCAAAATTTGTGCAACAGCTATAAGCACCATCTGTTATTATAGGTTACATCATCTATTTAAGATATTAGTTGTTTTCCTATACTTTTGTCCAAATCAGTCCTTTAGTAAACTGCGTTTTTTGATTTTTCATGAAAAAATACATTGTGGTCTATATCTTCATTATTTATATATAACTTATTATCCAGAAATTTGATTTTTTAAAGGAATTTGCAGTGATTTTAGGATTAAAGTACTAGTTTTATTTTTCGAACTTCTATATAGACTGTGGCTTTAATAACTTTTAGATCCACTATTATAAAACTAAAGTTTGACTAATTTTGTAAATTTGTTAGCTCACTTTTAACTAATTTGATTAAGAGCTAAAAATTGAGGTACTCTATGTTTATAAACAATTAAAGATTGAAGTATGATGATCTAAAGAAAGAGAATTTTTCAATTTTAAAGACTTTTGGTTGTATTATGGTATTAAGTTTAATAAATGTCATTAAATATATTGCCAAGATAAAATCAATTTAAAAACATGACATGATATATAATTTTAAAAAATCTTATGCGCAATATGGAAAAAATCTAAAAGAATTTCTACCATATCCATGACTCCATCATTTGCTTCATAAATGAATTTTTGCCTCTTTTATTGAAGTGCTTATGATGTTGAAAAAGGCAAAATATAGTTAAATGAATAAAAATACAAATATAATGTATTGATAATCAAAGTTGAATACGATAAGCTGCTTTATTAAATTAAAACCTGCACTTTTGATTAAATCATAAACTCAAACTTGAAATAATTACAAGAAATTGGATCAACTGCGTATCATTTCACTTTTTATTCATATTCAAAATTGGTTTAACACCAAGCAAATAAGCTTTTGTAAATCACTCTAATTCAAAATAGATTTCTCTCATTGTCCAATGACGTCAAATCTAGCAACTCAATAAACTTTCTCAGTTTAATTAAGATGTATTTACATTTAGCAGTTTATTACTCAATTAACTCTTTAACACTTTATCAATATTTTTATAAATAATATTTTACAAATTTAATTATTAAAATAGCCTCTACAACTAATAAAAAATCATATATTAATAGTCTCGAATCATGAGTAATAACGTTCCAACTGAACACATTACTCAAGAGCAGCTTCTTGCTGAAATTGCTAATAAAGGTGCAAACCAATCAGCAAGCAGAGCTCCTCCAGCTAGTGCGCCTACTGCAGCTCCTGCATTAAACGTCCCTTCTAATGAGCCTTTAGTTACCAATGCACCTACTGATTTAAACAGCAATGCTCCTTCTGAGTATAATACACCTTTGAGCCCTGCTCAAAGTCTCGATACTAAGTCTAATTTATCAAGGGCAGATTCTCAAAAATCCAAAGCTGGCTCCAACATCTCAGCTAATGTCGTTTCTTTAGAAAAAACGGGCGTAGCACCTGTAAGCTCTGGCCAAACTTTCCAAGGTAAAGCAGAAGAGCTTTTAGAAAAAGACGATAAACAATCTAAAGATAATCCCAATATATTTATTGGTTGGAAAGAAGTTAATGAAAATCGTAAAAAATCAAGAATTCAAGCTTTAGATGTTGTTCAAGGGGATATTAAATTAGAATACTATCAAAGTGTATCAGTTATTTTTGTCACTGTTCTGTTTACTTGGGCCGGTGTAGTACTTGGAGGTGGTATTACTTGGTGTATCATTGTTATAGCCTGTGTTGGTACGTATTATAAAAATGTCGTTGAACGTTTTAGAAGAAATATTAGAGATGATGCTATTCGTGAATTAAGTATTGAAAAGATGGAACAAAACTCTGAATCTGTTGAATGGCTCAATAATTTCTTAAATAGATTTTGGGTTATCTACGAACCAGGTCTATCAGCCACAATTGTTGCCATTGTCGATAGTGTCCTTGAAGTATCTACTCCTCCATTCTTAGACTCATTAAAGTTGACTACTTTTACCTTAGGAAATAAAGCCCCTAGAATTTTGAGTGTCCGTACTCATCCTAGAACTGAAAAAGATACAGTACTAATGGATTGGGATATTGAATTTGTTCCTAATGATAATTTGGATATGACACAACGTGAAATTCAGAACCAAGTTAACCCTAAGATCGTCTTACAGGTCAGAGTTGGTAAAGGTATTGTTGGTGCAGGTATTCCAATTTTAGTTGAAGATGTTGCTCTTAAAGCTACTGCAAGAGTTAAGATTAAGTTTTATGATGTTTTCCCTCATATTGAAGTCGTATCTTTAATGATGCTTACTGTCCCAACTATTGATTATGTTTTAAAGCCTATTGGTGGTGATACTTTCGGATTTGATGTTGCGCATATTCCAGGTCTTCAATCTTTTATTAGAGATCAAATTCATGCCATTCTCAAGCCTATGATGTACAACCCTCACGAATTTGAACTTAAGATTGGTGATATGCTTACTGGTCCCGGATATAACCCTGTAATTGGTCTCTTAAAAGTCACTGTTAAATCTGCTAGAAATCTTAAAGGAGGAGATGTTATCGGCTCTCCCGATCCCTATGTAGCTATCAGCACTGACACTCGTGGCTTACTTCAAGAAACTAAGCATAAATCTGATACTAGAAATCCCAACTTTAACGAAGATGTTACTATTATTTTATACAATTTGAGCGAAGATTTGAAATTTGAAGTTAAAGATCGCAACAAATTCGGTGGTGATGGAGTTATGGGAACTGCTACTTTTGCTTTATCTCAGCTTGAGCAAAACTCAACCCAAGCTGACGTCTCACTAGGATTATTTAAAAAGAACATTCAAATTGGCAGTCTTCAAGTTGATACACAATTCTATCCAGTATTGAAGGACAGTGTTATCCTCAAATCTCTCCATGACCCATCTACTCTACAAAGTGAAGTTGGTATTCTTAGATTAACCCTCCATCAACTTCAAGAACTCGATCTCAGCAAATCTATTACCGGTAAATTCACTCCCTACTGTCATATTTCTGTAAATGGCCAGCATATGCTTACTACTAGAAAGAAGAAGAGAAACAACAGTCCTAGCTTTGAAGAATATATAGAATTAGTTGTTACTGACATCGCTAATTCTCACGTCAGCATTGTTGTGAAAGATGACCGTGGTCTAGCTACCGATCCTGAACTTGGTAGCTGGAGTTATCAAGCTTTGAAATTGCTCGACCCATCCAAGAGCAATGGTTGGTATCCATTAAGTAACTGTAAAACAGGTAAAATTCGTGTCACTGCTAAATGGCATCCTTTGGACATTCCTGCAGAGCAATCACTCAGCGGCGGATCTAGCTCATCTTGTATTGGTGTTGTTCGCTTGGCTATGTTCCAAGCTTCTCAACTTAAGAATCCTGAAAAAGCCACTTCATCACCTGATCCATTCGTTCAAGTTACTATGGGAGGTAAAGATGTTGGACGCACTCAAGTCATTAAAAATGATGCTAGCCCTATTTGGAACCGTGTAATATTCTTCCCTGTATATAGACCTACCGCTTTGGTTACATTGGAAGTATTTGATGAAAATACTATGAGAGCTGATGATCCTCTTGGAACTGTTGAATTCCAACTATCTAGCATTATTGAAACCGAAGAAGATACTCATTTGGCAAGAACACCTCTTGATAATTGGGATCTTCTTACATATAAAGGAAAGCAATGCGGTTTAATTCACTATAGTGCTTCATTCCATCCATTATCCTTACCACCTCCATCTAGTAAAGATGAAGTAGCCCAACCTGACGCACCTACTACTGATGCTAGCGAAAAGCCAAAAGAAGTAGTTAAAGAGCTTTATCAATGGGACTATTCCCAATACAGCAAATTTCTGGCCAAAGTTAAGATTCACTCTGCCAAGGGTCTCCCTGATGGTAATTATCGTGCTATGGTTTGCTTAAATTCATCAAAAGTCAATAATTATCTTGTATCAGAAGCTCAAAACAAAAGCTCTTCTACTCCTATTTTCAATTCAAGCACAAGCGTTTTCATCCCTGGATTAACTACTACTCAACTCAACGTTTTTATCCAAGAAGGAAAAGAAGATAGAGCTATAGATGTTGCTACTTGGAACTGTATGGCTAATGAGCTTGTTGAACTTGTTGGAGAAAAGAAGTGGGTTTCCTGTCGCCCTAATGGTGAACTTTGTGTTAGTCTTGATCTTCTACCAGTTGACTATGATGAAAGTGTTGAACAATTCTCTCAGACTCAAGGACGACTTGCTATTAATATTATCGAAGGAAGAAACTTAGTTGCAGCTGATTCTGGAGGCACTAGCGATCCATACATTGAAATTAAACTCAACGGACATAAAGTTTACAAATCCCAGGTTATTAAGAAAACTCTTAACCCAGTATACAACGAAATTGCCGATATTCCTATCCTTAATAGCATGGGATCTTACCTTCGTTTCAAGGTTTATGACTGGAATAGACTTGAGTCTAAGGATCCCTTGGGTAACTTTTCATTCAATGTAGCTGATTTGACACCTAATGAACCTTTCGAGCAATACTTCACTTTGAAAGATATTGCACATGGTGAAATTAAATTAAGAATGACTTTCAAGCCAGGTCAATTAAGTCTTGAAGACATGCGTTCTGGCTCTTTATATGTAGGAAGTGGCGCTAGTATCAGAAATACGGCCACCACTATGATTGGATCTTCAACATTTACACCTCAGTCTGCCAATTCACCTATGCCTTTATCAAGTGTAAACTCTGAAGATGCGCGAGCTAGTACAGATGTACGTGCTAGTACCGATACACGCTCAATAGTTTCAACTGATAACAATAGACCTGACAGACCAAATGTTCCTGGCGGTGAATCTACTGGTATTCCAGGTGCTCTTATTCTCACACTTATTGAAGCTAAAGATCTCAAAGCAGTTGATTCCAACGGCTTTAGTGATCCATATGTCAGAATTAAAGTCCGTGAAAAGACTCTTCATGAATCTCAGATTATTAAGAAATCACTCACCCCTGTTTGGAACGAAACTGTTAGAATTGTTATACCTAATGGAGACCCATACTTCATCACTTTATCTGTAAGTTTTTATATAGCTAATTTATTTATTTTATAATTAACACATTAATATAGGTCAGAGATTATAACAAGATCAAATCAGATGTAAGTCTTGGAGATGTAACATTTAACCTATGGGATATTATTAGTGATATTCAACCCAATAGTCATTATGAAACTAACTTCTGGACTAATCCTTTACGTGGCGGAGAGCCTGGTAGAGTTCGTCTAAACTTGGAATTCAATACTTATTAATTTTATTAATTTGCTTATATTTTTATATTCTAATTTGCATTAATAAACTTTACTAATATTATTAATAGTATATAAAGTATAATCTAAATGAGTATAGCTTAAATCTTTTATTTATATTCGCATTTATTTTGATTTTTATAAACTTATATTTTAAAATGTATGACGTAATGTAGTATTATTCTTTTTTTAAACAAACAATTGATTGTAGTGAAGTTGATACCATATAATATAATCAATATGCGTTAAAAATCCATCTAAGATTTATATAAATATTTCAAGTGGAATACGCCAAATATAAAAGTCCAAAAAGACCAGTGTAAAGTAGCACCTAAAGAATAATTGCGCTTATAGCAAGTATATAGGACAAAGATCACTTCTAATGGATGAAGAATAATTAAGAGCTTCCATGCAAATTGACATAAAGTATTGGTTAGTGCACTGTTAATTGGGTTTAATACTGAAGGATATAAGTGAGGATGAGCTAAAAAGTAAGATATTGGCCAAAGGAAGGTAAATACCACTACTTGTGAAGTGCTTGGAGAGTGAGTAAACTCTTTTATCTATCAACATCATATTATTAGTTCATTCACAACATTCAGTAGAAATATAATACCTCTTTAGATTTCATATTTAAAATTATAATAGAAAATGTTTTGAATAAAAATCTTATTGATGACTTATATACTTTTTATTAACCCATACTTTTAACAATCTAAAATAATCTAATTAATATAATTATTACTAGTCTAATTAATTTCAAATAACCCAATCAGAATGCTAAGAATAGCAATGATTATTGTTACAATGAAATTTAAAAAAGCAGTCAATCTTTAATCAATTACAGAAAAAGAAGATTATTGGCTTTAGAAAATTAACTGTTAAGCTCGATGGTATATAAATAAGTATATTCAATAAAAATACTATATAATATTATCTAATATATTCAAAAAAGAACTATGAGTTTTTATTATTTTCTTGAATTGCAATGATATTATGCAAAAACAATTAGTGAAATAGCATCTTAACAAGCTTTATTACAAGTTATTAAATATCAATCAAAACCTTAAACAAAAATTTATTATAGCTACAAACTTTTAAACTTAATGATATATTAATATATCTAAGATATATCTTATACCGAAATTAAGTTATTATAAAGAAATATAAATAATTTTATTCAAACTTTATACAAATACCTCAGATGAAATATCCCATTAATGTACGTCCAAAAACTCCAATGTAAAGAAGCTCCTAGAGAATATTTTCGCTTATAACAAGTAAACAAGCAAAATAACGTTTCTGTAAGATGATTAAAGAGCATCATTCTCCAAAAAAATTGGCATAAACTATTAGTTAGCATCCTATTAATTGGATAAAATATTGTTGGATAGAAATAGGGGTGAGATGCGTAGTATAGCATTACCCAAAGTAATGTCATTGAAAATAGCACGGGAGCATCTGGCAAGTGAGTGAATTCGTTTACCTATAAGGTATATATTAATTACTTTGATTGTTTTATTATTACGGCTATAAATTTTATTACCTTGTTAGATTTCATCTCAAGAATGAAATTTAATTTTAAACAAAATTGTATTGTAATAATTAACTTAATGCTTTTATATATAATTTTTCCTTGTTTCAAAATGAGTTTAAAAATCTGCCAATCCAATGAACTACAAGATATAAAGCTGATGTCAAATCACTTTGCAGGTATATATTCAATGTAAGAAACAGTACTAACAATTATATTACTTTTAAACAGTATATGCTTATTTTAAACGATAATCTGTATATTAAATAGATATAATAACTAACAAATATAATATCTCATATGAAAGTTCTCCAAAGAAAAAAGTCATACTGGCCAGTAAATATATAACAGGAATAGTCATTTAATCGAAAAGTCTGCTTGCTAATAGAGTATCGAATGGAACAAATTTATTGAAAAAATTTATGAGGGAGCTAGTAATCAATATAAGTGCAACATAAAAGCAAAATAACAGTAATATAATAGTAATATAATAGCAATATGATGTTAATTAGGTTTGGAGACCTTCCTACCTTGAATAATTTAAAATTATGTCAACATTTTTTTATTTAATTGTAGGATTTACTTTACACTTTACTAAAATATTATTAA
>KQ964420.1:222430-239271 GCA_001566745.1 Conidiobolus coronatus NRRL 28638
GTCGCATTTTATTAATATATGTATTTCCAATTACATTAATATCCTAATTACAAAAGTTTTGACTTCTTAGCATTATTCTATATATATTACTCCAAAAACTATCATAGCTGACACTTAAGTTTTAATAAATAAAATATTCTTTAAATCAATTATACTTTTATCAAATGGGTTAATTCGCGATATTCTTTACAAGTTAATATACTTTTATATTTTATATTAAGCTATAAAGAATTTTATCAGATTTTAATATTAAGAAATATTAACTTATATAGCTTATAGTTGTTATATTATTATAATATATTTTGAAAATATTATTCATTTAATATAGAATCGAATCTAATATATAGGCGATCTATGATTTACAGCAGTAATATGTAATGCTTAAATTTATACTTCATTTTTTATTTTTATTTTTTATTCTAATTTTAAGCTTATCTCTGGTTCTGATTATAATTTGAAATTTTAAACTAATGGATTTATAATATCGTTTATTTATTGAATCTCAAAAGTAATTGAGAAAAACAATAAGATATATGATTTATTCTGGTTAAACGAGGAAAATTTACCCTAGATTTTTTATAGGTCAAATCTACAATATTTTTGTTTTTTATATGTTTAAGTCATTTAAAAAAGCTATTTTATTAGTTGAAGCTAAAAAAGTGTTTTAGTATGATATTATAAGCTAATATAATCTAAATAAGCGCTATAAACATTAATAGCTTGCTTATACTACTGTTAAAATTTTGAACTGAGCACATACAAAAGCTTAATCAAATTAACTAAATTACTCATATTAAGCATTCAATTTAATTTAGATTCCGAATAAGCATTTTCTGAAATTGTATTAAAAATATATAAAATTATCTCTATATGTATCAACATAATTTCAAAATATTATTATTTTTGCATTTTATTGGTAATTATATTCAATATTGAATGCCTATTCACTTTTGTTTGCAGATGAATACAATTGAAGAATAAATTAAATGTTTGATATTACTGGTATGAATTTTATTATGTGTTTAGCCAAGATATATTTATTTTAAAAAATATTGTACAAAATACTAGAGGATATATGCTTTGTTTAAAATTAATTGTGGAAAATTAATACTAAAATCAATTAGGAACACTATCAGTTTAAATAGAAGTTTATTTGATAGCTTATTAATTTTTGGGTAGCTGCGCTAATACATAACTTGTCAAATTAATATAGGATGAAAAAATAGCTTCTAAATAATAAAAATGTTACGTAATTATTGGTATTTTTATAGTTTAAAAACTTAATCCAAAATTTTAGCAAGACAAATATTATATTTAGTATTAAATTAATATAACAACTTGATTTCGAATCTTTTGGCTTATGTTAAGGTCTATAAATGCTATAAACTTATTAATATTTTATAATTATCATAATTTTGACTATATCTGAATATATGTTTTATGTATATCCAACGATTTCTTTTACCAGTAAGTTTTATAAAGCTTTTAAAATATTCTGATCAAAAATAATATTATTTCCAATAAAGAAAACTAGAAGTATTTACTACTGGATTTTTTTCATATATGAGTGATTTTGCTTAATTTGAATCAAATTTTATATTTGCTCAGTTCTAAATTTTAACTTTAATAAAAGCGATTATTAGTGTTCATAACCTTATTCAATAGAGAAGAGTTAAGTATATTATATTAGCATACTACACTATTTGCTTTAATTTAATGAATTTTTTATACGCTTTAAGCATATAAATATCAGAAATATTGTAAACATGTCAATAAAAAAATTTGAACAAAAATTTCATCGATTTAACCAGAATCTCTCATATAAAGATGCTTAATGTTATAAATACCTAGTTGAGATTAATCTGAGTCAAGCTTTAGTATTTATTTGAAAAACATTATAGTTTATGAAATTATTAAAAATATTGCATTTGAAGTTTTTATCCCTTACTAAATTTATTTTAACTAACTTCCTTAATATTGAGCTTGAGCTAAAATTAAACGTTTCTGCGTATAGAATAACGTTTGGCTAAAGTTTATTTAATTCAAGTCTTCAAGCTTAAGCATACCTATATTTAAGTATGGTTATTCATCTGATCCTAAACTTCAGAAAATAATTAGTATGTTAGCCGGATTCTATTTTTTATTATGAGGCTCTTTATATTTCGATATGCTAATAGAGCAAAATGATTATTAGTTATCTAAAGCTGACAAACGAATGTTTTATATATTTATTTTTATCAACACTTATAGTAGTTATTTTGATATAATTTTCTATGCTGCAATTTTAGATTTGCTGCATGTGACATATTTATAAGTTTAGCATTGTATAGATCTTTCTCAAATAATTGCACTTTCTTTTTGTGAGATTTATATAATATACTTTAAACCTTAGATTAAAGTAAAATCAGTTTCACTAAAACTATGGCACAGAATTTCATTTTATTTGCTGGTTTGTATAAATTGTGTTGTATTAGATTACACTATGATAGCCATTGAAAATACTGGATATGATACGTTTGCTCACAAATTTAAATGTAGCATATTCTCTTTCAAAGTCGTTTTTGAATGTCTGTGCAACTAGCTTATTGAGGATATCAAATTAAGTTTTGAGCGATAAACTTGTATAATCTAGTAACAAAATATTTATAGCCTATTAAGTTTAATTTTTATGAAATATAGTCGAAATTCAAGTGTAATTTTTTTTCAAAATCTGCAGTAAAATATACTAAGCTCTCATTATAATCAAAATCTACCATCGCTTTACCATGCAGAAGTAACTTTTTATAGCCTCATATTCTGAATGATGGTTTGGTTGACTATTAATATCCAATCTAAAAACGATAAAATTTTAATTATAGGAGAATTTATATAAGCGATTTATTATATCAAAAATTAATTAAAATGGTTCAATTAAAGCTCAGCTGATCTTAATCGTTAATCCACTTTATCAATTTTAATATATATCTAATAATATTTTTATACAAAAGTTTTGAAGAAAATTATAAAAAATAATTTACTGTTATATCATTCAAAATTTATTCAAAATGTTTAGAATATAGATAACAAAAGCATATTTAATTTCTCCCAAACCTATAATATGTAAAACTCCGCCAATCGCCCAAATTTAAATAGATTATTAATATGAACTTGAGTAGGGATATGAAATATACTTGATCTAATATAAAATCATGTTCAAATATCTCATTGATATTTAATTGATAAAAATAAAACTATAATTATTTTAGGTATATTGCCATTTTAATATTAATTTCAAATTAGTTAATCTAGCTTTTGTAACTATTCACTGCTTATTTTTGATAAAGCAAATATGGGTAAAAAAGGCATATATAATTATTAAAATCATTTGCTAATATTCTAATAGTCATTAAAGCTCCACGAATAATATTTAACATTGGTTATTGTTAAAGTGAATCTTTCCTCCTATTCAAAGGAACATGATATAAAAATTTGCAAAATCTACTATCCTATATTAGCATTAATAGATTTTGATCAAATTTTATATTTTAAAGCAGGTTAATTAACTTAATATTAATCTGAATTAATATTGCTCTAGACTTAATTAACTTGCTAGAATTAATATACACCATGTTGCATTTTAGAATGAAATCATAGCTGAAACAATTTAGCGAAAAGCATTGTTTAGTTATGTATTTTATTAATACTTCTAGACTTTAGTGAGCTCTATAATGTAAAGAAAAGTTGCTAAAATTAAAACTAAACGGTACACAAAGTTTAATTAACAATCGGGTAGTGAGTTGTATTATAAAAGCATTGCGATTAAAGAAGATAGGCGGCTGAGATAGTATATAGTGCAATTCAAATCATGCATCCCAGCAATTAAATCGAAAGTGGAATAACCTAGTTGGTACACTAAGAAAAACTGTGAGTCCACTGTATAATTGTTTGCCATTTTTAAATTTTAATTATCAATTTAAGAAAAATGGATGTATAGGAAAACTATTTTAACTAAAATATAACTTTGTGGCGATTAACGCAGATAATATAAACTTTGGATTAATCAAAAATAAAAAAATTAATATTGGATTTGATTAAAAAACTACTTGATTGGACTAGAAAAATTGCCACATTATGCGATTTTATCAAAACAATAAAAAATTAAAATTAGAAGCGTATCGATTTCCAATAATGCAAAAAATTTTTAACAATTATTGTCTAACATATTTCCTTAATTAAGCCATGATGTAATCTCTAAATTAATCTAATTGCAAATCTCTATAAAGTAACAGAGCGTTGTACCATGGTATAATATAAAGGACCAGACTAGTTAATATTTATTAGTTATGCGTACTTAATAAGCAGATTTGGCGAGTATATACTTACTGGATACATTTGAAACTAAGGCTTCCATATTGCTAATTAATAATAATTAATATCTGAAATATTTTATTAGTGAAAATTTCATGTGCTGTTTTAACTTAAGCTTTTCTAGAAGATTTTTTGTGTTATTCTCTTGCTATTAACTTAGTTTTGATAAGACATTACTAATAAACATAACTTCCATATTATAACACAATATTGTAATCTTTAGCTACCATGAATAGCTGCGATATGATAAATCTACTTTTAGATAAAATAAGCTTTTGTGAATTGAGACCAAAAAGTAAGAATTTGTGATAATAACGGCCGAATTAGTTAATTGATCTCAAAGAATATTCTATGAAAGTAAATCCAAGGCAATGGATGAAAAGCATGACTAATCAATACACTAATTTAGGTTAATTTAAGTTATACAGAAATTGATTTACTTATCTTTATAACTTGCTAATAATTGGATTTTGAGAATGTTATCTTAAGTTTTGAACTATAACCTTATGATTTAGTGAAATCATCCATATTTATTTTATCTTTGATTAAGAATCCCTATTTTTCTTGTTCTTATTGAATTTGAATTTTTTTTAAAATGGATTATAATTCGCTAGTTTAGCTGTATAGTATGGAATATATAGCTATATAGTAATAATAGCTAAAATAGGATATTTATTATTGTTGATAGCCGATAAAAATTGTTCTTTATAACACGTTTCAACTACATAGCTAATAATGGAATCTTAATAGACCATTGTATTGTATTCTATCATTCTGATATCTATATCCAAAACAAAATTATGCTTAGTTCAGTTCCTATGTAATTGAACACATAACTTATTTCTAGTGAATATATATTTAAAAGTACTCATAAAGGTCGGTAAATAACATTTTTTTAAGCAACGGTGGATTGTGAGATGTGCCACAGATATGATCAGTTGATTTGCCTACATTTTATTCGTCAATAAAAAAAGTTAAATAAATAATCATAATAGAAAAATTTCCTTATTTTTACTATAATATTTAGTATTGTGAGTATGTGTATGTTAATTTCTATGTATTCACTTTACTCAAAACACACTACAGAGGCTGTTGTACCTTGGGTTAATACGGATTAATATTATATGATTGCGACAATAGCTAAATATACTTAATTTGGGCATAGCTAAATTTATCAAAATTAATAGATAATATCCCCATTAGACAATTTATTACACGCAAACCTTTAAAATAAAACAGTGATGCTAAATCTGAATTACTCCTCTTACAAAAAAGAAAAAAATCAAGCAAATTTGCTATCGATATCAGATTTTGTTAATTAATTCAATTTTATTGGTAGTATGTCTCTAATTATAGATAGTAATAGAGTTTTGATAATTACTCATTACATCATTGATACACTCAGCTGATTAAGATAAAATAAACTTGAGAATGAAGATAATTAAGGCTAGTATAATCGCTTTTCTGTTTTTGAAATAAACCCTCCCAACTCAAATTCGATCCATAGGGATTAGCTAGAATACAGTTTATTATAACTGAAACTGGCTGAAAAACTTTCAACACCATAAAAATAATACTAGCTATACTATAATATTCGCTACTGATAATTATATAATATTTGCCAAACCAGCTTTTCCCAATTTACAGAGCTCTTAACTTTTATTTATGCATTAGAGTTACTCAGACATAAAAATTTCTAAAATATAAAATTGGGTTAATTACCTATTTAATATTATCCCGGTTATTAGCCACTAATCAAAAAATATAATTAATAAACAATGGAAAATGTGTGTGTAGATCTCAGGTTAATAGAATTAATATTATTAGGTAATAGCTAAGTTTGAGTTGTATTTTGCCATTATTTTAACTAGTAACTTGTACTAATCACCATATACACTATGCTTACGGGTGTCATAGCGTCAATTTAACTTGAATGTGTTTTAATTTATTCAAGACTAGTTACAGGTTTAAGTTATATTAGTTCAAAGTATTTTACCCGTGAATTATTAAACTGAATTTATCTATAAAATATTCAATTGTAAAGTTTTGACATATAAAGTTAATAATCACTAAGTGATACAAAACAAAATTGTATATATAAGTATAAATATATATATTTTAATTATTATTTAACACATCTCCAAACAATTCGATCATAATAGTATATTGCAAAGCCCAACTTTAAACTAAATTTAGTATTATAACTTAGCTAATTTGCCTTATTACATCTAAACTGGTGATTAATTATAGATCGCTAATAACCAAGTTATATATTAATAGTTTATAGCTGAACTTAAAAAGCGCAATTTCTATTGTTCTGTGTTGACAGGTATACAGCAAGTTTTAAAAGCCTAATGAATGGTATCATTATAATGATAGAAGTGCTTTTCTGAAATAAAAATCTATTATTTTGAATGAATTTTGCATGAATTTTACTTGAATTTTGCATGAACTTAAATTTTATTTTAAATGAATTTTGTTAGAAGTAAAGGTTAAGTTGTTCCTTACGTCAATTATGATTAACTTTCAAGTTTTAACTAGCGCCAACTAATAATTAGTTGCAGCAACAAGATAATTAATCCTCTGAAAAATACACTGTTAAGGTGCCAGTACTTGAATCCTAGTAACTTAATTTGGAAGTTAACGATAGATTAATTACTAATACAAAGTCACAAAATGGATATATACAAGTCCTTCAGACTTATCTTAATTAACAATGGATATCTAGTAACGGTGTCCATTACTTGGTATTAACACTAGCTTTGCAAATTAATTAGATTAAGTCAATTTAGTTTTAATTAATCTAGACTTGGTGAAGATGTTAAAGCCAATATTATACTATAAACGTGTAATAAAGTATGTATTTTTCTGTAGATTATCATCTCTCCCAACAAAGATTCTATATACTCGGTCGGATACGATAGTATGAGCAAATTTAATCAGGTTAAAGCTAATTTCTAACTCGATAAAAATTAATAACTGTCGGAAGTATTGCAATCGCAAACTATTATATATTAAGCTTCATTACACGAATTGCATCACTAATCTACATAATGCCTACCACCATCTTTTAAGTAACATTCTGGATTTAACATAGACAAACTTTTTGTGTCTCAAATAGTAAATAATTTTAACTCTATACCAAAATTACAGCACCCCCCTTTATCTCGCTTAATAGAAAGCATTAAACGGTTATCAACCAATATACACCAACTAATAATGGAATGAGAAATAGAATCCAATTTTTCTTGTTAATTCTCCTTATACCAAATACATTAAAGTAATTATTGTACAATCTCCGAAAATTAAATAAGTTATAACTAAATATCGTATGTCCTTCCTAATTAAGTAGCTTTTATATGATGAAATTATTATACAACTAGAGTTAAATACACATATACATGTAATATTAAAAACTTGTGTAAAATATGTGTATTGAGTGAAATTTAACTCCTTAAACAATACCAAACTTATGGTCATTATAATCTGAAACAGAATAGAATATTATATACATATTTTAATTAATTTTTTAAGGATTTCAATTAACTTAATTAATATATTTTGCTTTTTAGTTTTGTTTGATTATAAATGCATATTAATGTGCAATAATAGGCTTATTATCAAATTTAATTGGTTTTGAACTATTTTATATGGGCTTATATCAAAGCAAATTATGATATTTTACTCAAATTTGATTTGAGTCACGTTAATTAGCCCTATAATCAAGATTAATTATCAAATAAAACAGATATTCTGTGTATGAATTTTGTATTATAGGGCTAAGAGAAAATAATAGTAATTAATCTTACATATAACTAAGCATGATAGATTATTAGATTGCTTAGCCTCTAATCTAATACAGCATATTGATTATAATATGCGCCATAAAAAGGGTGGTAAGACTATAGATTATAGCGTTATAAGCTGTAATACGGCAGAGTGTATACAGTACATTTAAAATCTAGCATGCTGCTTTTCGGATGGTAGCCCAAAATAATCGATCCAGCCTAGACACAAAACCAGATGCATGGTAACCATTACTCAGTCGGAAAATTGGAATGAAATCAGTGTGTTAATTCTTAATTCTATCATTTAGACCCAATCTTGTAACTCTAATTTGGGTAAAACCTGCTCAAAATTAAAAATCTATTCAATTTGATTGCCAATAGTTTACGGAATTTTTTTTAACTAATTTTCTCAAAGTAATTTGGATAGAAAGAGATTAAAATTAGACTTTATTAAAATTGTAAAATAAAAGTGGATGCAAATTTCATGGTATAAAATAGCCTTGAAGAAGCATAATATTGTTCAAAACCTAAATTTTTAACGCCTTCAAATTTTATTTAGCATAATAATCTGATTATTATAGGATTATTAAGAGTGATCTAATTCGCTGCTGTTACGACTACTTTATTACCACTAATTCATCTTTTATTAATTCGCTTTGCCTTAGTAATTGTCCCTTATTTTATATATTGCTCAATTGCATTGATTTTAGAGTTATTGTATTTAATCTACCTTTAACCTAAATTTTCAAAAAAAAATCATATCTATTTTTCTGATTTATCATGTCACTTTCACCGCCTCCCTCTTCTGATTCCCCTCAAGCTCAAATGAAACCCGCTAAGCCCATCGTCCTTATGGCGTGCAATAGTTGCCGTCAGCGCAAAGTTAAATGCGATCGCGAAAAACCCTTCTGTAAGAGATGCGTTCACTCTGGCATCTGTTGTAAATATACTCCCATTAGAACCAAGTCTAAATCTAAAACAAAAGCCTTAAAATTCCCTAATAAAAGCCCTAAATCCGGTAGTGAAGGCCAACAAAGCTGGTCGAGTAACTTTTCCGAAAGTTGCTCTGACTCCAGTAACCTTCTCTCCCTTTCTACTGTTCACCCTAATTTACCGGTATTCAACTGGACAGAGACAGTTGATGAAACAACGGAGGAAACAGTTAGAACTATTGATGAAAATACGCAAATGGTATTAGTTGGGAACTACATGCAATTCATGACTCAGATTAATACAATTGTGCATAAGTCATCTCTTCCCTTTTTTATGAAGGAATTCCCTTGTGTTTTGTACAGTATACTCGCTCTTGGAGCTAACTATATCTGTCGCCAGCCTAACCCTGATAACTTGCCTATGCGTATAACGATGGATCAAGTCATGGAAATAGCTGATAAAGCAATGGAGCTTCTTCAGCAAGAAACTAGAAAAGACCATCCCGCTCTCGGTGTTGCTTACTATAACCTTGCATTCTTATATCTTGTAGAAAACCAATTCGAGCTCGGATGGTTAAACACAGGACTTGGATGCCAACTTGCTCAGAGAATTGGTCTCAATAGAATTCTCGACTGCCCTCGTGAACACATTCCAGGAGATGACCCAAACGCATTAGATTACGAAATCATGGTTAGATCTTGGTGGGGAATATACATCCAGGACATTTCCTTGGGTTTAATATATGACCGCCCTTGCTACTTCCAAGATTTCGACTTCCCATTCTTAACTCCTATTGAGTTTGATCAGCAATGCCCTATCAATTACTATCTTGACTTTCATCAAGATCACTTGAGTAATAACTTCCAATCCTGCACACGGAGAGTGTGCCAGCATAGCAAACTTGAGTTGCATGCTTTAAAACTCCCTCCTAATCAAGTAGCTATCGAGTACTATTTAAGTGTACTTCAATCTAAGTTGAAATTATTTAATCAAAGGATTAAGAATCCAAACTATTTTTCAATAGAAAATTCACACTGGCACACTGAGTATCACCTTCTCCTCATCAAGTGCCAAGAATGGATTAACTACATAACTCAACAGTTTCCCGTTAATCAATACCTTCAAATGAACTTAATCCCTGCTAATATCCCCCTCGATTCGGTCATTCTAGCTATGACCCTTAATATGATGGTTAATGATATTATTATCCTTATTGAGTATAATGACCTCCCTTTCCCAAGCATTATAGCTCAAAAGTTCAGCCAAAAGGGGCTACAGGCAGCAATTCACAGTTCAAAGATTTACCAATGGCTAATGTGTTATGCGGATGTAACCTTAGCTCCAGGTACATATTTTAGTTTATGGAATTGCGTATCTGTATTCTACCAATGCACCCTACCCCCCGTAGCCCCAGAATTCATCCAAATTGCCAAAGATGAACTCGTCCTCTTGTATAAAAGCTTCACCTACTTCCCTACTCACTGGACAGAAATGAAAGCATTTTTCCAACAGAAAATAGACCTTGTAATGAAAGAAGTTTACAATTACTAACTCACACCCCCCAAAATTTTGTATCAAAAATTAAAAATAAACTTAATTAATTAATAATAATATAATATTAAAGGTGAACTTTAACGTGATATTGATTAACTTGGGGAGGAGCTCTCGGTCGGAAATAAATTAACTTGTAAATATTATATAACAATAAAACGGTTTTCCAAATTAGTAAATTAGCAAATAAATTTCCGCACTTGAAAAACCAGATAAATTCCAAGATCGATTAGTTTTATGAATAATTATGATTAAAGCAGATTTCTTAATGATAAAAAGAAAAGCAAATCCACTTAATTAAGAGGTTAATAGAGAGCGGCTAATTTATTATTGAATAATAATTTAATTAATTAGATGAATGTTATTTATGTTTTCTAGAAGGGTTCATGCTAAAGAATGCTGTGCTTAATTGCATTATTAGTTCTTTTGTAGCAATATTATCTCATGCAAATTTAGTTTTAAGACTTTAACATTAGAATAACTCTAAAATATCCTTGCTATTAATGGTTATAGGCTTTTAATTTTCTGTCTATTTTTAAAATTCTAAAAAGAATGATCATACTACCCACACTGCAAGTTAATATTCTTCAATTTCAGCTTAATTTACACCAATAACAACAATGTATAAAGCGCATTATTAAGCTTAAAACAATATTAGTTTCCGTTACCTTATAGAGTAACTATCTAATTACTGTGATTCAGATACAATATCAAATCATATAAATGTTAAGACGATAACAGTGAAGCAATTATAATGTTAACCTAATAGTGAATATGTTGACATTATTCATTATACAAAAGCGTATTAATTAGCGAAAACTTTATTTTCGCATATATATTAATTATATATATTATTATCACCTCGCGTTGCCTTTTTCGACCTCTAGATGAAAAATTTTTGCTATATACTCAGATGGCTCTAAATGAAACAAAATTAAATTTGGCGTGGTTAACAGCGTAGTAATTAATAATTAATAATTTTTTGGGGGCTATTATTCCATAACTAATATCTCAGCATATTATTAATCAATATAAAAGTGATAATTAATATAATATTTTATTAATATTAAAAACTGTAACTCTTGCTTAATCATTAAATCACCGTTAAATTAAAATTGCACGTTTTTATAGGGTGCATTATAATATTTGGTTTATCTGCAAGTTTAGGGGTGTTATGAAGTCAGATTATAGCTAATTGGGGGATGGAGAGTGAGTTCATAATAAATAGATCATGCTTATTAAAATAGAATTACAAAAGTTAAACAAAACTATCTTGAATGGTATATATCCGAGTAAATTAAACTATTGGCTACTCTATGAAGCTTTCTATAATGCAAAACACGATATTAATATAATTACTACATACGAAAAGTTTATTAATATATTTCTATTTAACAATTCAATTAACAAATATAAATTACCAACGTAAATTCAGCTCTAAAATTCTCATTATAATATACAATTTAACACTATCTATTACGCAAGTTTATAATTATAGATTTTGCACAAAGTATTAGAGGACTCTGAGTAATATAGGATATAATATGGAGAGAGAAGTTAATTACAAAGTCTTACAAACTGGACAAGCTCAAGTTTAAACACGATAATTTAATAATATTAGATTTGTTATTTAGTTATTTACTTCCTAATTAGGATTGACATCCGAGTGAATGAGTCTTATTGGCTGCAAAGAATATGGTTTGTTGCAGTTTATTATGCTAGATTAATAATAGTTCTTACAATAGCTATTAATAAGCGAAAAACTTATTATTACTTTCAAAAAAACCAAAAAGATAAATCACCCGCAGAGTTTGCTCACTTGACTAAAAAACTCTCTGCCTATTTAATAAGGGATTGACTTACCGTATAAAGCAATAAGTAAATTCCTTAAAAGTATATAGGGTAAGTGGACTAGACTTATTGCATGGACACGAGCAAGTGAAAATAATATATTTCGGTAAATTTTCTAAAAAACAAATTAAGGACATATAACCGAAATGTACAACAGGGGTCTAGAGCACGAAAAAACATACTACTTTTTAACCATAATCCAAACTGATAAATTAGTAAAGAATATTGTATTTAAATTGGAAGTAATTGGATAATTGTTATGATCATATTATAACATCACCTTAAGTACTATTGTTTGGAACTTTGTAGAGTTCGAATGATTTTTTATTGTTTTTAAAATTAGAATTAAACAGGTAAATAGTCGAATAATTAACATCTGAATATTAATATGATTAATTAGAATAATCTACCATCACTATTGATTAACACGAAAACAACCATAATTCAATACTAGCACGTACAGAGCTTTAGTGTAATATTGTGTTATTATTAATAGCATTCACCTACTGGTTATAAATAACAGCGAACAGTTAGACAATAATTAAGCGCAAAGTAATACAATAATTAAGTGTAGCTTTAGGAATTAAAGTTTGGGTACACAAAAGGAAAGTTTTCCCATGATATCATCAGTATCAGCAGACCAAATTTGTGACAACTTTAACAGGGTTACAATTGATTTATTTAATGTGAACTTATAGAGATTTCTAGAGTTTAATAATTCAAATGAAGTAAGCCCTACTACTAAGTTCAATTAGCTAAGTTAGCTTGGATCATTTTTATGACTAAGAGAATTTTTACTATAATTTAATTCCGAAATAATAATAGTAATAAACTGCAGTATTGATTAGATTGTTACTTATTAGCTTATGTATATATTTTTAATTAATATTCATATAGATATCAATGACCATATATGGTTAACCTTTAAGTCTCTGCTGATCTGTCAAAAAACATATAGTTAACCCTCTATCTATCTAATCGAGTAATAGTTTACAAATTAGCCAACGGGTATAAATAAGGAAATTAATACTAATGCCTTAGCCATATAATTCAACTCAAGTTAAACTTCATTTTTTGTAATCAACAATGAAGATTTTTAAGTGGAGCTTTTACCCCACAAAATTGAAACTTAAAAAAATTGAGTTTTTGTAATTGTAATCTAGCGTGCCTGTTAGTGTAAAGAGAGTTTTTTATGCGTGGATTGTGGATTTTTAAATTATTTTAATTAACTAACAAGAATAATCATGAAAACTTGAATTTTTCGTTTTATTACTATAGCTAATATAAGAATTCTTATGTATTTTTAATTCCAATTAAATAAGCAATCCATAATTCTAAAACGTGCTTACAAATTTTTATTCAGTTATTAAATAGTTAAAATGAGGATGTAAGGGTTTATGATACCGTACTCTTGTCTAGTATCCTCATTTATCAGCTGAAATTTTTGTTAATGCAATCTAAAGAGAATCTGGAAAAGCTGACGGACTTATTGGCGTTCATTAATTTATGTTTATTTTTATGTCTGTGTAACTTAAATTTTTTATTAAATTCAGTTTATATTATCAAAGTTAAATTAATCAGCTATTTATTTTTTATGTTCAAATATTTTAATTATATATATTCGACTATGATTTAATAGAACATAATATATTCAATTTTGAGTTATTGCATTAAGTTTACTCATGTTCTAATAAAAATAGCAAACCGAGCTGCAAGATACAGTTAACTTACTTTACTACTATTAAAATTCAACAGTCTAAATTAATATAAAATTCGGAAAATATATATCTAAATTACTCCCAATAAGCTTATAATATTTATTCTCAATCCATTTTAATAGAACATTGTCTAGTTAAAATTAAAGGAATAATACGAACTTGTGATGTCTTAGCCAAATACGTTATATTATATGCAAGTAAAATCCACAGTCTTGAGACGATTCCCAACGCTAAAAGTTAAATAGTAATGCTTTTTTATTAAAACTTGGTCAAATTGTAGAAATCCCAAAAAGGGAAACCTTTTAAGTTTTATTGGATATGTTCTAGTTTTGTATTGTATAATATGATTAATTATCAATTTAAATGATTAGAGTTTTAACGCGATAATGTTAATAAGAACTGTAATATGAACGCCATATGAATATCTGTAGATTTCTATAGTAGATAGAGTATATACATCATATCAATATTACCTCGGTTTATTTTCTGTTGATATTAATTATTTGCATTAATATTCACATAAAGATTGGACATAAATATAATTAAATCCGCAAAAAAATACAATATACATTGTTAAATTCACCTCATCTATAACTACATCATAATAACCATACATATTTAGTAATAAAAATTAATAGATATATATTAATTACCTTAAACTGCAATACTATTCTAGATCCTTGATTTAATACTAATTTTTATTGCTTATTGTTCTTATTATTTTTTTTATTAGAAAAGAAAAAAATTTCTATTTTTAACTTATAAGCTATTATGGTTTATATTTGAGGTTTAATGTTGTAGTTTATTTGTTTTTTAACTGTTTATAGGGGCGAGAAATATTAATTGTTTAATTTATATACCCAAAACCGAATGTTTGTTAGTATTTAGTATATTGTTTGTTTATTAAACTTTTATATTGGTATTTTATAAAAATTTTGAACTGTTTAATTTTAGTTGTTAATAGCGAGATCTCATGATTTACAACGCATATTTTTACAATTATATAGTATATTAATAGTTTATAACTAGTATTCAGCGATTGTTATTGAGGTTAAATATGAGATAAAACATAATTTTTAAACATATTCAAATGACAACCCAAACCTCTTTAAATAATTACTAAAAATTTTGGAATTAAGCATTAAATCAAGTATATTTCTATTAAATTTTATTAAAAATCAAATTTTCCGAATTTCAGTTCAATTATAGCTAATTCCTTTAATAACAAAAATTCAGTTTCCCAGTCTCTAAAGTTTGATAATAGTCATAAAAATAACTTCGTTAATTGTCCCTAATTGAGAAATATATAGCAAAATAAAATAGCAGATAATTACAAGTATAGACTTACTTTATTAGGAAATTATTCTATTTCGTATTTTTAGTCAATCAATATTACCGAATATATATGCCTTATTAGGGCTAAAACTATTGGCAAAATTAGGCTTTTTCTCTTACAATGCAAGTTATTTAACTTGATTGTTAGAGTAAAATGGTTATTTAGTGGGTTAAAGTTATATTAATGCAACTATAATCGATTGGCGTGTTATTGATCAATATTTAGGTTACTTTTATTATATTTATATATATTCAAAGTAATATAAAAAGTTGTAGTTTTATACAGAATATTCAATAATATTATAGGTTTATAGATAAAATCGGCTTTAATTTAAATAAAAGTTTGAACAAGCATTTAATTAAAAGACATCAATATCAGCTAATAATAAATTTGCTACTATATACAATATATATTCAATATGTTTTCACTAATATATCCTATATTATAAATAAAGAAATAGCCTCTTAGTTTATCATTCTGCTTTATAAATACAGTATAAATGGTTACGTGATATCTATGCGGATTACATATATTATAACTAAAATTAACTGGAAAAATATTATAATAATTTTCACTATTAAATAAGTTATGTAACATCTCTTAAAAATTTTTCTAGTACACAAAACTATTTTTACAATCAAAATGTCGTCATTGATTATTCATGCAAAGGCAAATTTATGATTGGTCAATATATTCGAATGCTAATTTTATTGACTCTAATCTATTAAGTTAACGAATGAAGGATTAATTATAAAGTGAAATTAGTGTATAAATAAATTATATGAGTGATTCTAGTTAATCAATCAAATTTTTTGATTTTTAATTGTTCAATCGAATTGAACAGCATCTTTTATTAGTTAAGGTTGATAATATGAGAGATTCTGGTTAATTTGACTTAAATCTGTGTGAACTCAGTTCAATATTTTAATTTTAAAATAGGCTAGTTATCATCTTGTATATTCATTATTTGAAAAATAAAACTTATAATATTATTCTAAAATACTACATACCAAAACTATCTAAAAAAGAAATTCCTTAATACGCTTTAAATATGTAAAAATGCTCTATAAAAAGTTTTGATCAAAATCTCATTGACTTAACCAGAATCCTTCATATATTATTAAAATACGATATTATTAATAAGCATCTTTTAAATAATTTTTATACTAATAATAACTCACTTGCAATAAAGTTAAAATTTTTAACAGAGTTCATACAAATTTAAGATAAATTAACCAGAACCACTCATATATTCTGGATATATTTAAGTATGAGAATCTCACAAAAGATAAATATTATTTTATTTAGTATTGAATC
>KQ964420.1:403255-414384 GCA_001566745.1 Conidiobolus coronatus NRRL 28638
TATACTTATTATTAAATTTTAACCTTAATATTATATATTTTACTCTAGTAATAAATTTAGAGCAATATTAAATAATTTTAATTAAGATTATTAATAAAGGATTTTAATAGAATAAAAGAATGTTTAAATATTAAGTAGTAGGTATAAAATCACTAATACTAATATATTTAATATTTTAAATTATTTTTAACTTAATTAACATTTCTTAAATAAATAGTTAGTATATAGTAGAAAAATATATTAGTAGCTAATTTATACTAACTAGCTAAAGTTTAATTTATAGTTATATATTAAGCTAGAGATATAGTAATATACTTTGAATTGCTAATTTAATCTTATTAAATGGAAATCTTATATGCTAAACAGATTCACCCTTCTAAGGTATATATTATTAATACATTTACAGTATATATAAAATAAACTGTATTGTAATTTTTATTTAAAATTGGTTTTTATAATTTCATGTGATAAATTTATAATAACTTTAACTATGTAATTAGCAGTCTTTCAGACATACGTAGTTAAATAAAGTATTTTACTTTCCTACTCAAAAATAGCTAAATTATGGTCTATTAATTATTATGAGAGATTCTGGTTAATTTAACTCAAATTTTGTATGATCTCTGTTCAATATTTTAATTTTAATACAAGCGAGTTATTACCATATATTACTATTAGACAAAGGGGAAAAGTATATAATAATATAATAATATAATAAAATGATGTATTAAAAATATTGACTAATAAAAGAGATTGTTTAATACGACTTAATCATGTAATAGTCAAAAATATTATAGATTTACCAATAAAAACTTTTGGACTAAATTTCCTTGATTTAACCAGAAACTCTCATATTTATGAGTTAAACAAATGATAATGATGAAAACTTTAGTATGTAGAAAATGATTACGTTTATAATTATTAAATTGCTTCAAGCGCAGCTGATTGGAGCATCTAGGGCTAACGTCAAAGATTAAGTTGGTAATCAATAAAGCTCAGCATTTACCAAGAAAAATATCTTATTACGTTTTATTTTTATATTTAAAACATCACCTGATTTTTATACATAGCTAAAATTAAGATTATTGAACGTCAAAGATATACTATATCAATTAGAGCTTGAACTTTCAATATAAATGTTCTAAATAATGTTCATATTAATTTCTATATATCTGCTATCTATTTTGTCAAACATTATCCCTATTATGCTCCTGGTTTATGGCAGAAAAGCTTATGCACTAAAATAGCAACCATATTCACTCTTAAAAATACGTGCTTAAATTGACTTTCTTAATAAATTTTTATCCAATTAATTCTCATCTCACAAAGAAAATGGAATTAAAAAATGACCGAGTGGATAACGATAAAAAAGATGATTTGTAAATGATATCATAAAGAAGTATATAGTATACGAGTTAAGGGAGATGTATTTATAGATTGAGCTGCTATACAGTGATAAACAATCTATCTGATTATGTTAAATTTTGTTTTTATTTCTTAACGTTAAACTATCCGAGTTATTTTGAAATAGACTATTTAACAAGATATTAGCGGTATTTGATAAATTAATTGGAAAAATGCGTTAAATTTTGATTAAAAGAGATGGTATTTGATTTTGCTAATCAATGGTAAAGTTTAAAGGGTCTTTACTTAAAAAGGAAATTTCTTAATATTTGAAATGCTATCTATTTTTTTGAATGAAAAGATATGTTTGTTTAGTTTAAAGCTTGAAAAAATCGAATATAGCTATTTATTTATTGATAACAAATATTGAAGGGGAGAGATATATCGCGTCTTTGAGACTTGTAAACAAATAGTAAATGGATCTGCACCGCAATCATACAAAATAGTTAAGTTAGCTAATAAAGTAATAAGAAAAATATACTTATTCGAAACGAATATCGATAAACAAAGCTATTGTAATCTATCTACTATCTGGATATATTGGCTATTTTCTAGATTATTCTGATTTGATAGAATTAAGCAATAAGTTGGTCTCAGCCAATTTAACATTCTCATTCACAGAGTACTATGATATCTATCCACCAGCTTCATAACTACTCAATTTAGTCTAGCCAATCACACAGCAACAGGATTATGTTGTGTTTATTGCGAAACTCTAAGTGATATAATTACGTAATATATAAGCCAAATAAACCCATCTCGATACACACATATTGAGCCAATTCATCAATAAAACTTCGTGATATATTAATTAAACTCCTTAGATTAGTTTTTGTGGTAGTGGTTTAAATCATATGCATAACGATACTTGTACAGATATACAGGTAAATCAACTTGACTGGGAATAAGTGAAGAAGTGTTTTGCGTGATACAGAGTCGCTATTGAATAAAGATATGTAAATGGGTGTTAAACATATGCTCTTTATCATCAAGTATACTGCTAACAACCCTAGCAGAGTGTGGCTAATCAGGGTGAAAGCAGAATATAATTAAGGAAGGATCAGATATACGGATGGGGGATTTATTCAGGGATGTGTTTCGCGATAATATAGAGAAAAGATTATTCAGTAAATGTCTCAAATAAGCATATTAAGTAAAGTAGGCGTGTCAGAAGTACAAACTGAGGTGCTTCTTTAATCAAACAAGTTGGCATATTGAAAATGCAGCACTATTCCCCATAATACGAATAGCGTATGCGATAGTGCCAGTTTTGCAATGGATGGCGTTGGACTTGGCTATCACGCAATATCATTTGCTCATTCGACTATTCGATTGCCTATTCTGTCCAATATTAATAAGCAAATTAGATTAACCAACCCCAGTCCTCTCATGCCTAAATCATACTGTTTCTGGAGAGTATTTGAATGTGCATGATGTGCCCTGAGTATGCGGGTTCAGTGTTATTGGCATTATGATCTAATACAACAACGGTCAATTCTCTTACAACTAGCCTTATCCAATAACTCCGAATACTATACAGCGTCGCGTATTAATCGGGTTAGTTGACGGTTAGACAGTTCAGTATGATTCACCACTATTTTAAATAGAAGTAAAGTAGATAAAACCTTAATTTCCTTGATTTATTCAGTTAACTCAAATAACAGCAACTAACACAATTGGACTATTTTGGATGATTCAAGTTAAGAGGACCCTGATTTTAGCCAATCACTCTCCCCCTAAACCCCCCATTAAGCGTTGCACACCGCCTTTTACTTTTTAATCTCTGCCCACTTTCCAAAATGGGTAAGTAAAAATTAGGAGTGAATAGGATAAATGGGCTGCATCCCTCATATATAAACCAGAATACATTATCCATCTGATTGTTTTCAACTCACTGTATAAATTTTTCTTTAATCAGTTCTTTTCCCCCAGTTAGCTCATTTTGACTGACTTTGTTTATAGTTTTTTTATATCCATATCTAACCCTAATAATATAACCTTAATATAACCTAATGTCATCCGCCGAAGCCCCTGTCGCTGCTCAAACTGAGCCCACTGCTGTTGCTCAAGAAGAAACTGTTGCTCAACAAACAGAAGAAACCCCTGTTTCCACCGAGGAAGCTCCTGCTGCCCCTGTAGAATCCACCATTGCCATCATTGAGCAAGGTCACTTATTCAAAAGAGGTCCTGCTCCTCTTCGCTTATGGCAGAAGCGTCTCTTCGTTCTTCCTGCTGAAGGACGCCCATCCTACACCCTCAACAACCTTAGACAAGTCTATCGCAAAAACGTCAAAAAGTCAGGTGCTCCTAAAGAAGAGTTCGTCAAAGCCAATCAATATCTCCTCCACACATTGGCTACTGCCACCGTTAATGCTTCATATATTTTAGCTTACTACAAGAACGACTCCTCTAAGGATATTCCAAACGGCTTTATCAATTTGGGTCTTGCCACTTCAGTAGCAGCAGCCCCTAAAATCCGCCCTAATGCATTCGTCATCAAAACAAAAGCTAGAGACTACGTTTTATCCGCTTCAACTGCATCTGAAACTGAGTCATGGATCAAAACCTTAAATGAATTTGTCAATGCTGATTTGCCCGACTATTCAGACTCAGAAGCATATAAGCAGTCCTACAACGATTTAGGTAATTTTAGCTATGGTAAATCACTATATCTGTACTAACTGAATATTTTTATTTAGCTTCTCGCCAAGTATTTGCCAAAAAGACCACCCCAGTCAACTCCAGCTCTGTTGCTTCTGAAGAAGAGCCATTCTCTGCTTCTGAAGCCGAATTTGAGCCTGAAACTACCACAACACCAACTACCGAAGCTCCTGCTGCTGAAACTCCTGCTGAGAGATCAGTAACTGCTGAAGCTGCTCCTGCTGAAGCCCAAACTCCTTCTTCACCTTTTGCTAAGTCAATCTATAGCAACGTTGTTAACTTCTTAACTCGTAAAGATAAAGAAGCTGCACCCGCACCTGCTGCTGCTCAACCAGAAGAAGCCGCTGCCGAAGTTGCTCCTGAAGCTGCACAAGAAGTTGCTGCCGAAGCCGCCGCTGATGCTGCCCCTGAAGCTGAAGCTCCTGCTGCTGAAGAAGCCCCTGCCGCTGAAGAGGCTATTGAAGAAGCACCCGTAGCTACTGAAGACAAAGTAGAAGCTGCTGAAGAGCCTGTTGAAGAAGTTGCTGACAAGGCTGCTGAACCTGCTGAAGAGGCACCAGCTGCTGAAAACAAACCTTCCCGTGTTAAGAGCTTCTTTAGCAAAGAACACAATGGGTTATTCAAGTTCTTCAACAAAAAGACCGGAGAAACTACTGTTGTTAAGGGTCCCATTGAAAATCACGAAGTTCATCCTGATGGTGAATTAGTACCTATTACTCAAGAAGAAGCTCAACAAGTTGAGGCTGCTAACAGTGCCGCTGAAGCTGAAGTAGCTGCCGAAGCCGTTGAAGAAGCACCTGTTGCCGAGGTTGCCGAAGTAGCTGCTGAAGAGCCTAAGGTTGAAGAAGTCAAAGCCAAAGAAGTCAAGACTCCTTTATTACAACGTATTGTTTCCTTCACTAAAGGAAAGTCTGAGCCCACAAGCCCCGCTCAAGCTACTGAAAAGGCTGCTTCTGCTGCTGCCTCACCAGTACCCGAACCAGTTGCTGAAGCCACCACTTCTGAGGTTGAGGCTGCTTCTGAAGAGCCAGCTGTTGTTTCTGAAGAAACCCCCGCTGCCGAAGCTGTTATCACTGAAGAGCCAGCTACTGATGCTGAACGTGCCGTTGATGCCCCAGCCGAAGAAGCTGCTGCCGCTCCTGCCGAACCTCATGAATCATCATTACAACGCGCCATGTCCATGATCCTCAAGGGATTCCATCATGAAAAGAAGGGTGAAGGTGAAGCTCCTGCTGCTGAAGCTGCCACTACTGAAGAACCTGCTGAAGTTATCTCTGAACCCGAGACTTCTGAAGCTGCCGTTGTCGCCGTCACTGAAGAGCCAGCTGCTGATGCTGAGGTCGCCGCCAAGGAAGTTGATACCGAAGCTGGTGAAACTGAAGCTGATGCTACTGCCACCTCTCCTCAGCGCAAGCCATCAATGTTTGCCAGACTCGGTGAATATGCCTACAACGCTGTAAGTGGAACTGGTGCTGAAGCTGAAGTTGATGAATCTACTCCCAGCCCCTTGGCCGATAAAATCGATGCTGCCATCAAGCATGGTGCTTTATTGAAGCAAGGATATGTTCTTAGATCACTTGAAACTCGCTACTTCATTCTTGGCACTGACGGTGTCTTACGCTACTACCACTCTAACCGTGATGCTGGTGAAGGTAAAAAGATTGAACTTAATGAAGGTGTTCAACTTAAGAAAGCTGAACCTAAGTTCATCGATATCGTTACCAAAGCTCGTGGATATAGATTTGCTGCCAAAGATGCTGAAGAGCGCGATGAATGGGTTGAAGTTTTATCTAAATTTGCCACTTTAGAAGTCCCTGCCCCCGTAGTCGAGCAAGCTGAAGCTGAAGCCGAGACTGAAGAAGCCGAAACTCCCGCTCAAGTTTCTGATGAAACTGTTGAAACTGCTGATGGTCCATCTGAAGCCGTTACTGCCGAAGCCTCTACAGATGCCGTTCCACCTGTAGTCGAAGAAGAAGCCAAAGCTGTCGAGCCTGCTGCTGAAGCTCCAGTTGCTCCTGAAGTCAAAGCTCAAGCTGCTTAAACCTTTTATTGTAGATAAGAATATATTTTGGTATTTAATAATTAATTAATGACACGCTTTAATGGTCTCTTTTTCTTTTTCGAAAGTCACTCGGCGAATTGTTCTATCACCCATATAATCATCTTTATTCCTTTTTATTACTACATATTATCATTTAATTGATAATTAATGTCTATATTATACTTTATTAACTCTGAAAATTTTACTTTTTTACATTAAACAAATATTAACTTTAATTATTTTTATGTATCGTTTAGTTACAGTTTTAACTTTATTATGATGAAATTTCAGAAACTTAATTAATATTAGATGCGCAATTATTTCATATAAATACTCTATAGTAATTTTATTTTTAATTATTGTAATGTTTCAATATAATAATTATCTGTGTTTTTAAAATTATTAAACACTTTACTATTCAGCCTTATCAAAAAATATAAATTTTTAATTTTCATAATTTATTGTATTTCGATATAGCTCGTATGATAAACCAGTTTAATATGCCAAAGGCGAAAATTTGACTAGTTAAATTATTTAATAATATTAAACGATATATAAAAGTTTTAACAAAATTTCAAGTATACATTACAAAATATTGGCTGGAACAGGTTAAAGTTTAGGCTTTTTAATCTATTATGAGCATTATGAATTTTGTTATATACACAATTCTTTTTGATTTCAGGGAGAATGGGGTGTTTGTTCCGTGAAAAATAACTTGGAATAGAGCTTAAAATCCAAGAACATCTCCCTCAAGTGAAAAAAAATTACCCATATGTTAATTTAAATTCAAATATTTTCAATCATATCAAAAATAAGTAATGGCAGTGATTTTGATATAAAAAGATTCTGGTTAAAACGAGGAAAATTTGACCAAAATTTTTATATGTAATGTTTGCAATATTTTTAATTTTTAGTGCTTAAAACTTATTAAAAAGTAACCTTTATTAGTTAAAGTTGGTAATATAATATTATCATCAATTCTCTATTAAATAACTACTATACACGATGAAAACTCGGTTATAAAAAAATCGAAATTTTGAACTCAGCTCATACAAAATTTGAACCAAGTTAACTATAGTCTTTCATATTTAAAATAACTAATACATAGTTTTATTTGGAGTTCTATATTGCTGTAAATAGTATTCAGGTACAGCTATTGCTAACTATTTATTAAAGTTTTATATCTGGTTATTATTGCTAGCAAAGTAATTGATTAATCTATTTCTTTCCTCTTTTGCCTACTTTTACTTGTCTTTTCTTTACTGACTTGGGAATCTTTTCTTTTCTCTTCTCTCTAGCTTCTTCCTTTGCCTTCTTCTTCCTTTCTTTTTTAGAATCTGAGTCTTCAAACCTCTTTCCTCTAGGCTGAGCCTGTGGCCTATCTTCGTAGTCATCGCTATCTGAGTCAGCCTCTGAGTCATCATCGTCGTCATCATCTTCACTTTCATCTTCACCTGATAACTCTTCATCTTCGACAATAGCTTTTTCAACATTTTCATTAGCCTCTGCTGTTGGCAGCTTAAACTCAACTGATTTAGTTTTTGAGGGTAAGTCATCAAAAGACTCGGGTGAGTTATCTTCTTTCAAGAGATTTTTATACACAAGCTATAATTTGTTAAAATAATTGAAATAAATGCAATAAAAAATTCATTACCGTTTGAGCACCTTCTTTACTAACAATTTTGGCATCTCTTTCAACATCATAAACTTCTTCCAAATTTCTTGGGATAAAAGTCTTTTTGAATACTTCATCTTCCAAGTCTCTCTCTTTTCTACCAGCTTCACTGAGTTGCTCAAGTTGTACGAGTAACTCTTCGACTCTCTCTGATACTAACTCAAAGGTGTTATATCTAGAGTTTGTGACCAACTCAAAGAGGTCTTTTATAGCTATTGTATTAACTTTCTTCTTTTTGAAATAATCTGTTACGTTGGTACAATCCATTCTTAAGAAATCAACTGCATGAGGATGGTCATGTTCAACTGACTGAGATACATCAATCAAGTATAATTGTTTGTTATGATATAGAATATTGTATTCAGACAAATCGGCGTGAACTAAGTGGCATTCGTGGTACATTTTATGCATATAGTGGATTAATTGAATATATAATTCAGGATATCTACTTTGTGAGATTTTAGCATCTTTTAATCTGGGATAAGCCCAGCCATTTTCGCTTCCCAAAAAGTCCATAACTAATACATGCATTCTGACAAGTAGAGGGTTGGGACAAGGAATGCCAGCTTGAGCCAATCTCTTCAAATTTCTCAATTCTTTTTCAGCCCATAACTTGACCATTTTACGAGGGTTTGACTTGGAATAACCATGGCGGAAACGATATTCACCAGAAACATATCTATCACGATCTTTAAATGTTAAGATGGAAGTTTTGTAAATTTTGATGGCAAGTTGGTTATTGTCTAGCGTAGTTGCGTGATAAACGTTAGCTTCTTTACCAGTTGAAATACATCCGTTAATTTGATAGAAAACGCCTCTATTAAGTAACTTAAATAGAATAATTCTAGTACGTGGATCTAAAACCTGCTCTACAGTGGCTCTGTCCTCTTTATCGACAAATCTTTCTCTATCACCTTGCCCTTTTCTACTAATATTAAGAGATGGAGCTTGTCCAGGTTGGAAATCTGACACCTGAATACGAGTAGCAAACTTAGAGAGAGCAGAAAGAGCTTTATCAAAAGCCTTTGGATGAGTCTTAGCAGTTTGTGGAGCAGCAGATGGAGCAGCGGCGTTACTATTGGATTTTACAGCTGCTGGAGTTTCTTTTGATTTAGCTTTTGGGTTAGATGGGATATTATGCTCTACTACGGCCTGTAATTGGTTTTTTAACTTATTATATTGTTTGGTAAAGTCTAAATTCAATAAAAATTAGTGCATATAGACTCAATTAAGTTATAAATATTACCTCCACTGGCTTCTTCCCAACGATCAAAAGTATTTAACTCGTCTTCCATTTCTCTATATAAAGCTTCTATATCTTCTTCTTCGTCATCATAATAATCTTCAAAATCTTCACCCTCGTATTCTTCAGTTTCATTTTGAGATGAAGTGGAATTAATATTAATTTTTGTTAAATCTTCAGAAATCGAATTCTCCAAAGTATTGCTCTCTGAGATATCTTTTTGAGAGTTTATTATTTCAGACATTTGGAAATTATGCTAGTCTATTTAATGATGGTTTTAATCTATTTTTAACTCTATTAGCTGAATTCTATTAGGATTTTGGGCAAAAGCTGCTCAACTGATAGTGGAGCTTTTTATAGCAACTTTGTTTTTATTTAAATTATGGGTATATTCTTTCACTACTGAATATTTTAGTAACATTGGTTCATTAACTTAGAAAACTATATTGTATATTGAAAAATACACTAAAAATATTTATATTTTCAATAATGTGCCTTATAGTAGTATATTTGTTTAGTATCCAAACGAATAGGTGTATACTTTAAATAAATTTTATTCTATCCCATAATAATTTTTTGATTGAATAAAAATATAAGTTGATTAGTTCACTAAAATAGTTAAAAATTATTTTAATTAAAATTAACAATTTTAAAATTAATATAATTAATTGATTTTTTAAAACAATTTTGCTGTTGAATTAAAAAATTGCTAATAAATAAATTTAAATCGGAATATTTTCAAAATTTCAAAGATGACCCCCACACCTAAAGTAACTAGACATTTAGTCCCTATTGAGCCTAAAATCCCCAAAACAAAAATCGAAAAAGAAAACACAAGGAGATTAGTTGTAGTCCTTGAAGGAGCCAGTTTAGAAACTTATAAAGTAGGCAAGGCCAAAGATGCTCCCTATCAACTTTTAGACTGTGATAATCACCAAAACATCTTAAAGAAGTTGAATAAAAACTTTGCTGACTATCGTCCAGATATTACTCACCAAGTAAGAATTTTTGGACTTTTATATTCCTCAAAATACTAATACTCAGCCTAGTGTCTCTTGACTTTATTGGATAGTCCTTTAAACAAGGCTGGTTTACTCCAAGTTTATATTAGAACAACTAAAAATGTATTGATTGAAATCAACCCTCACGTTCGTATTCCTAGAACATATAAGCGTTTCTCTGGATTAATGGGTATATTAACTATTTTTTTAACATTTCAATTATTAACAATACAATATAGTCCAACTTTTACACAAGCTCAGTATCCATTCAATCAATGGTAGCGAAAAACTACTCAAAGTAATTAAAAACCCTGTTACTGACCATTTGCCAACCAACTGCAGAAAGATTTGTAAGTAACTATAACACATTTATTTATTTAATATTAACTTTTAATTTAGGCTTCTCTTACGACGCTCCAGTAGTCCCTTTGAAAGAGTACTTGACCAAGATCCCTGAAGATCAAACCATTGTAGTAGCCATTGGTGCTATGGCTCACGGAAATGATGACTTTGCTGATTATTATGCTGAAGAAAAAATCTCTTGTAGTGAGTATCCTCTTTCTGCCTCCGTTGCATGTGGTAAATTATGCTGTGCTTTAGAGGATTTGTGGGGAATTTTATAGAATATTTTTGATTTAAATACATATTAATAAACTTACTGACATATATAGATTCAAATAACTTTTTATAAAATTTTGATTTACTCTTATTTAAATATATGTGAATGATTATGGTTAAAACGAGGAAAATTTATATATGGAAATTTCCCAATATTTTTGATTTTTAGTTGTTTAAAGCTTAATAAAGTGCAGCTTTTATTAGTCAAAGTTGATAATATAGTATTTTAATATGATATTATCATAAATTCCCTATTAAATAAGGACTATACAAGATGAACACTCGGTTATAAAAAATATAAATTTTGAACTGAGCACATAAAAAAGTTTGAACCAAGTTAGCCATAATCTTTCATATGTAAAAATATACTCAATAAAACTGATCAATTAAATCTACCATTTAAAAACTTAAAGCTGAATTAAAAATTATTACAAAGAAATATATTTGATAGAATTTATTAAAGTAAATAGCAGCGTCTGTAATAGC
>KQ964420.1:423306-433879 GCA_001566745.1 Conidiobolus coronatus NRRL 28638
TAAGTTAAGTATATTATTTCTAGTGTATTTGAATTCTTAGATATTGTTTTATAATATCATTATAATAATTTTTCATTGAATTGAAATATTATATTATAGCAAGTATAGTAATTATAAATAATTACAGTTTAAAATATTTATAGAGAGAAATTGATGTTTTTATGTTATATTTATCAGATCATGTAAATTTCTGTTGATATTGTTTATAAATGTATATTCTCTGCTATAACTCTCATATTCTTTAAACTATTGCTTATTAGGTTTTATTAGAGGTTGGTTAGTTTTTAATTTAATATAATGAAGATGTGAATTGATTTAAACGTTTTTAATGGTAAAGTTATATAAGCAAAATCTAGTAATATAATTGGTATAGATAAAATAATTTTAAAGTAGTAAATTTTTGTTTATTTGGTATAGTTATTATAGAGTTATGCTTGAATCATTCAAGGCAAAGATTAGCAATGATCTAAGTTGATTTGCAGATTAATACATATTTTGGTTAATTATAAATATCAGAAGAACCAGCATCAGATCTGTTTTCACCTTCACGATCATTTGTATATCTAACTGTATGAGCATCGCTTTTATCCTGATCTGTATCGCTGTCACTGTATTCTTCTTGAGATTCATTTGCAGAGTCAGTAATAAGTTCAATAACATTTTCACTAGAGCGAGAAGGAGACCCACTTGTTTCTCTAGAGTTGTAATCTTCTTGTATTTCAGTCTCACTATCTGTATCATCTTCTTGGTCATTATGACTACCGATATCATCAGTGCTCAATATAGGTCTTCCTGTTTGATCATAGCCAACCTTATTGTCATAATCTTCATCTTGATCGTCATGGCTACCATTGCCATCAGTAATAAAAGCAGGTCTTCTTTCTTGTTCATAGCTTATGCTATTTTCCTCTTCTTCTTCTTCCTCTCCCGCGTATTTATCATCATCATCATCATCTATCTCTTCATCACTATAACCTTGCACCAACTGTGACAACGCAAGCATGGAAGCATCGTCTTCATATGAGTAAGTTTGATAACTAGGTTGCTGATTCTGAAATACATTGTCCCTTTGTGGGGCTGCTAAAGGATATAGTTGATCAGACATTTCAAATGATGTAATTGTTACATCAAACCCGGCATCATAGTTGGTATTTTCTTGCGTTTGTACTTCTTCAATTTCTTCATCTCCAGAAGACAGTATTATCTCTGCTTCTGATTCTTGTTTAGTATCTAAGATATCGGAAGAGAAATAATCAGCCTGGGATTCATTTTCAGAAGCGGAAGCAGAGGCAGAAGCCGATGAAACAGTTTCCTCAATTTTCTCTTCAGTTTCCAACTGTTTACTGAGTTGGAGATCTTTTTCATTAAAGTAGTCTAACTGTTTTTGAATATTCTGCAGTCTTAATTTATTATAAGATTCAAATCTTGAGTTAAAATAGCTAGTGAATTTAGTAAGCTCTTCGGTTGCAACTTTAATGGGATTTTTAGGATCGTTAAAATAATGATAAATAACATTCGGATCTTTTTCTTCTTCATTGACTTGTAAATAAGATTCAAATCTAGTCAGACCAAATTTTGTTAAGCTTTCAATTCTAGAATCAAAATTTTTCCATTTTTCAATGGATGTCTCTAATTTTTTCTTCTTAATTTGTTGAGAATTTAAGTAAGGAAAATTTGGTTCATAAGAAACATTTTGGCTATACTTTTCGCTCAGCTCCTCTAACAACTTTCTCTTTCTATCTTTAAAGGTATTAATAAATCTGCTAAGTCATATAAGCTTTGTATATTGTACCATTGTTTAATCCTAGATATATGTTTTGATTATTTTTTTTCATAATTAATGTTATTAAGTGAGGTAAATTTTGATTAAAGGCAAGTAAATTGCTTATTTAACTTGTTATTAATAATTATGGGATAGTAATGGGACTATCAATTTACATGATTTTGGTTGTTGTAATTCAAGCTTTATCAACAAGAATCAAAATTAATTTAGGCTCTTTTGTAATATTTTATCAGAATTTACACAAAATAGATAACAAATTTTGTTATTGGCATAGTTTAAGCTTTTAATTTGCGATAGCTCTTGTTAAATACGCTTTTAAACTAATGAAGTAATGGGTGTTATAATTTAACCTATTAAAAATTATGAGCAAAAATGTATCATCTTGTCCAGTGTATTATATATTTAATTTCAAATGAAAGTATATTATTAATAAATCTGGCACATTATTGGTTTTTAGCAAAATATCTTTACTATATTAGATTTATAGCTCAATCATTACTGGATAGGTTACATGAATTCAAAGTTTTTTTTCAGGAGATTACGTCAGAGGTTCTAAATCCTACCTAATCAGTATTTGTTTCTGATTTCGAAAATTAATGTTTTATAAGTTGCAAAATGAATAGATTCACTGAAGCATTTTCATTTAGCAAATATTAATATTCTAATGTATCATAACTAACCCTATCTTTCAACAACTAAAATCAATATTAATATACTCTAATTCAACTATATATTTATCAACATTTTTATCATTAAATAGGTTTAACACATAAATAGTTGCTCAAATTATTTTTACAATATGAAGTTATTCGTTGTTAAGTATTCATTTATCTTTATGTAGTATGTCTTAAACTAGATATTCACTTTGGGAACTCGATAATTTGTCGATTTTGAATAATAACTGCGGGAAGATATGATAGATGTGAATAAAATTGCAATTTTAAGATTTTATGATTAATCGAAATTAGTTTATATATTTCAATATACTGCTATAAGAATAAAAATGATTTTTCACGCTAGTAAAAAAATTAATAAATAAAATCATTTGAACTGCTATTAAATATTATATTATAATACATTGTATAGACGTGCAAATGAAATGTACAAGTTTTTGATAGAAAATATATATTAGTGATTCTGGTTAATTTAACACAAATTTTGTATGAACTTTGTTCAAAATTTTAATTTTAATAAGGCGAGTTAATATCATATATAGTGATTAAATAAAAGAGAAATGTTGATAATATTATATTTTAACATTGAATTATAAACATTAACTAAAAAAGAGCTTGTTTAATATAAATTAATCATATAAAAATCAAAAATATTATAAATTTGCCATATAAAAATTTTTGGACAAATATTCCTCGTTTTAACCAGAATCTTTCATATTATATATTAGTCTGTATAATAAGCTAATGGTTCATTTCTTCCTCTGTTATAGGATCGTGGATCTATAAATGTTAGCGTTAATTAACTGAAGGATAGTATTAGAGAAATAATAATATACATTATGAGTAACTTTGAGCCAGTCTTTAAGTCCAACTAATGGACTATCCAATGTTGAGAAAGGTGCAAAGTCTTGCTGCCAGGCATCTATAGAATCAAATTCATATTCATCATCATTTAATGGCTGCAAATAGGAGTCAAGACCGATTTGTATTAAAGATTTTGGCTTATTAGAGAATGATCTAGTACGACTATTTTTATATAAATTTCCTAAACCAAGAAATTGAATAATTGAATAATTTAAGCTATAGTAGAACTTACCTTTATAATTATTATCATCATTGCTCAAGTTTACGTTGGTTGACCTCAGCTCTCTGCCTCTAAAAATAGTAATTCTAAAAAGTGTTAAAATTAACTTATATCAAGCAAAACATAAATTACTTTTGATTATCTTCTAAAGGAACTTTGTAGTTATAGTTTTTATACAGAGTTAAATTTTTTTGATTTATGCTATCAGGAATTATATCCTCCAACTCATCAATATTTTGTTTATTGATTATAGTGAATAATTTTGTATCGCATTCTCCATTAAATTCAATTTCGCATGGAAAATTATTTGCTATTAATTTTTTATTTACTTCAGTCATCTTTTATTTAATAAAATTATTACACGAGGCTTAAAGCCATTTTAAATATAAATTTGATAGATTTGCTATTATGGGATAAATAAATAAATTTTAAAAATATAAAAGATATCTCAAGAATGTATAGATTATATAAAAGTGGCATTAAGTATGCTATTTTGCTATTACTAAATAGCTAATGATTAGAGAACATCGAACTTCTAATAAAAATATTCTATACACGCTTTAAACTTGCCACTATTTATCTTTACCACTGTAAATTTACATTTTAGTTATTGAGCCATTTTGAGTATGCAAATGTATGGAGTTTAAGCAAGCTTTAGCAATCTTAAAAAGAATTTGCCCAATATATTCTATGTGAATTTAATATTTTGCCGAATAGACTCTTTTAAGCATTATACCGAATCTAAATGATTTGAATAAGTTTTTAAAGTGGTTACGTCCGAATAAAGCTGTTTCTTTTTAATAAATACACATCATTTAATAAGCAAATGATGCCATTTTGTTTATTATTTACTCTTGGGAATTCTATACCATTAAATAACTTATTCGGATTTATTGCTTTAAATAAATTATTCTCATAATTACATAATATATGCCAAGTTAGGATGTATTTAATAGGCTTAGTTAAAGATTTAATTGGGTTACAGCCAAATATTAATTCATAAGATTATAGTGATTAGAACAATTGGTTTAAATATTATTATTATTTTTGTATAATAATTAAAATCCCATTTTTAAAAATATTCAAAATTAATATGGATGCGGTAAATTAAAGTCGCTTATTAAAAATTTGAAGCAAATTTAAAACAGCTTTGTTTATCATATATTAATTGAGAGTTATGTTGTATAGATCAATGGTAGGAGATATGGATATTTGATAATAAAGTCAATTAGTTAACAAATTAGTATATTAATATATCGGATACAATTTAGTAACTAATCTTGTCCATTAATATAATCAACTGCCATGTTTTTATTTAATTTATCAATCTTCCTGTTTAATGAATTAAACTACCATCAGTTGACAAAATATAAAAATAATGTTGCAATATCACTGTTATATGTTGTAATTATCGGAGGTTAAGAATAGCTTAGTTTCTCGGACTATTAGTTTTATCAAAAAATGAGGCGTCTTAGTTGACTATCATAAAGTATACTTAATCACTTCGTTTGATTCATACGCGTATCTTAAATAAATCTGTAAAATTCAACATGATCTCATTTCTAATTAAATTTATACAATGGCTGATATTATATATTTTATCGTATTTATTTGTTTTTGCTTAAATTGGCTAATATAACATTTATATGTTATTTGTCTATATAGAAATGTTCATACTTTGTATAAAATTTATCAAGTTAACCAGTATATTTAGTGTTTAGAAAAATAAGCATTGTATCTAGCAAAGTGATTATAGTTAGATTATGTGAATAGTTGCCATAAATTGACTTGGAAAAAAGTCAAATTACAGATTTAAGAAGTTCTTTAAACATATTAGAGTTATATAAATTAACTATATAAATTAACTATAAAAATAGCAAGTGCTATACACTTGAATCAATCAATAAAACATATCTATTTATAATCCTAATCAGCGCAGGGCATTAAAGCCATATATCAGCAAAAAGTTCATATGAGCCATGTGAATGGTTTGTAATATGGGTATCCGTCAATTCAAATATAGTAAAATAGCTGGTTGCTGTACTTTGATTAATAGTATTCAATCGGAATAGATAGAGTTCAATGAATGAATCCACTGAAAGATCACATTTCCATATCTGTAAGGCTTTAAAGGGTCAAGAAAACACTCCATCTCCATGTGATTAATTCAATAAAGAGTTAAAAACTAACTGTGAAAACAATAGTTGGCTGTTAATTTTAACCTATTCATTCTCTTCATCTATTTATAATTTACATCTATACTATAATTAGACTATGAGAATCGACTGATTAATTTTATATTTAGTCAATGCCATTATATACTGTTACTGTGGCTAGATAATACTACACAATACTCTCTATTGCTTTCATGGGGAGTACAATTTCAAAAATTAAGCAATTTTATAGATATTAATATTTGAGCTTGTCAAATTCCGGGATTCTGGAAAGTGAAGTAAGCAACAATGGTTTCAACCATTCACATGTACAAATAACAAAATTCCCTAATATAAGAATAAAGCTCTCCTTTTTGAGCATATATTGGGTACATTAATAAATTTACTATAATAGGAGTGTACCGCAGTTGTTTAACTTCTATTGTCTTGTTACTAATTTCTAATTTGTTTAGTGTATTGAATATATGAATAAAACTTGAAACGGGAATATAAATTAATTAAATATTTGATGATGACCCTTAATAATGGGCAATATTTGTTTTTCTATCAAATATCTGCAATGTCTAGACTGCTCTATATTAAATGAGCTTTAAAGTTATTTGGCTTGGATTAGCAAATGTGCCATATTTTACTTCCCATTTCATCAGTCACAATAATAAGCTCTATAATTGTTATGGATTAAATTGGGACATTGTGAATAATTCAACTTTTCTCATGATACAGGTTTGTGGATGTTTAAATTAGGCAAGTACTTGATGGTGACATTGAATTACTAGAACATTATCATCTAATCACCAATAGCATTATTTGCCAAAGTTTGCTAAATAACGACAAAATTGGCTAAATGATGAATATCACAAAACATTAATAATTAGAGTTAATTAGAACTTTGATCTTCTGCATGAATAATTAGATGGCATTATAAGCTAAAATTTTAGTAATAAACATAGCATTTGTTTAAGGAAGATAAGCTTAGATCTGGACTGTGAAAATTAAATCTTGTGCTTATAACATGTGAATTCAGGTGCCAAAATGAAACTTAGCAGAATCAAAGAATGGAGAGGAATATATTAAAAGCTCAACATTATTAAGGAACGTAGATATAGAAAGAGAATAATGGATGTTTGAACATTAATTGGTTGAGTAATCTATATCTCCCTATACTTGAGTCATCCATATTATAGCACACTTGGACAGAATAGGCAATGTCCTTTGGCATTTAAACTGAGCTAATAGTGTGGTTTCAAAGATATCATCAAACAAGATTTGAAGTGTTCATAGCAGAGCATATTTAACAAATCAAAATCAAGTGTTTTCAATTAAAAATATTAAGCACGCAATTTAATACCAAATTCACGAAATTCCTGGTTAAAGTCCAAATTGGGGAGTGATTAAACAGTGGTAAATTAATCAGGAAGCAAATGTGATCTTAATTTTTAATAGTTTGGGATGTTGACGTGAGAATTGGTAAGACCCTTTTGGTTCAGATATATATAGATGTGCTTTCTCCTCTTCATTTTTCATTCAATCTAACTAATCTATTCCTGGTTGATTGGAGCTTCTTCCTATTTATTTATTTAATATTTTTCTAAAATGACCATAGAAACGCTCAAGGTTGATCACTCCCCATATCACAACGATACTGAATATGTTAATCCTCTAAAACCTACCGAGATTAAGAAAGTTGCAGGCTCTCTTGCTACCACAATTCGTAATGGTGCTCCCGAATACTTTTTAAGCTTTGTTCCATCTATCAAATGGCTCCCTAAATATAATCGCAGATGGTTGGTTGGTGATGCTATTGCTGGTTTGACTGTTGGTGCTATGGTTGTTCCTCAGTCTCTTGCTTATGCCAAGTTAGCCGGTTTACCCGTAGAATACGGTTTGTATACTGGGTTCGTTGGTGTAATGCTTTATGCTGCATTCGGAACCAGTAGAGAAATTTCTGTTGGTCCCACTGCTGTTCTTAGTTTGATGGTTGGTACTGTTGTCCACGATGTCACTTCCCGCTCAAACTTCACTCCAGTAGATGTTGCTCTTGCTTTAACTTTTATGTCTTCTTTGATCACTCTTTTCTTAGGTATTTTCAGACTTGGTATTGTTATGGATTTGATTCCTAATCCCGTCATTATTGGGTTTACAACAGGATCTGCATTCACAATTGTGCTCGGACAAATTGCTACCCTTCTAGGTATTCCAAACGTATCTTCTAACGATTCCACTCACATTATCATTCGTAATATCTTTGTCAATCTTAAAAATCTTAACTGGGTTGATTTGGTGTTTGGGTTGTCAGCAGTTACATTTTTGCTACTTATTGCCTTAGTTTCAAAGAAACTTTCCAAGAGATTCCGCTGGGCTCACTATCTCCAGATCTCTTCTAACGCTATCACTGTTATCTTATTCACTTTAATTACATACCTTGTATTCCTAGGAAATCCTAAACTCAATCTTAAGATCGTAAAAACTGTTCCTCAGGGCTTCAGAATCGGCCATGTTCCTGTAGATCCTGATCTCTGGAGTACAATCGGTGTTCAGCTTTTACCTACCACCATTGTATGCATTTTAGAACACGTCGCTTTATGTAAAGCTTTCGCTCGTCAAAGTGGATATCAAGTAGATTCTTCTCAAGAAATGTTTGCTCTCGGTGCTACCAATTTGGTTGCTACGTTCTTCTCCGCTTATCCTGCTACTGGATCCTTCTCAAGATCTGCTGTCAAGTCTAGATCTGGTGTTCGTACTCCTTTTGCTGGTATGTGGACTGGCGCTTTAGTATTAATGGCTCTTGGATTCTTAACTCCCGCTTTCTACTACATTCCTAACCCTGTTCTTTCTGCTATTATTGTAACTTCTGCTTCTAGTTTGATTACCGATATGGATACTTTAGTTAATCTTTACAAGGTTCAACCTCTTGACTTCTTAGTATGTATTGCTGGTATCTTAGTAACTTTCTTTGCAGGCTCAGAAGCTGGTATCGGTGCTGCTGTAGGTCTTAGCTTCCTCATTTTACTTTTACGCTTGGCTCGTCCTCAGCTCTACACTTTGAAGAATTTAGTTGACAGACCAAATGTTTATGTTGACACTGCTCATACTGATCATAAGACTGAAACTACAATTCCAGGGGTTGTCATTATTAAGCCTCAAGAATCTCTTATATTCCCTAATGTTGACTATTTCAGAGATGTTGTAATTGACAAAGTTTTAATTGACACTCGCTCAGGCGCTGTTCCTCTCCCTGTTCACGAAAAATTGTGGTCTGAAGATTTGGAAGCTAGAGGTGAAAAGTTAAGAGCAAAGAGAGCCAAATTAAGCAAGACTCCTATTGTAGAAACAACTTCTCTTCCTTTATTGAAGGCAGTTATTTTCGATTTCAGTGCTGTTAACCAAATTGATTCATCTGGTTTGCAAGGTTTATTCGATTTGAGGGATATGCTTTCAAAGTATGCTGGAGCTGATAAAAATAAGTCAGATACTATTGATCTTGATACTGCTAAAATACAATTCAATAAGGAAGAAGAAGCTAAGGCTGAAACAGAGAAAATTACAGAGGACTTTGAACATCGCATAGAATCTCCTAGCTCATCTATTACCTATGAAGAGGCAAGTCAATTTGAGTTCCATTTCGTCACTCTTCACAGAGATGTACAAAGGGTTCTTGAGCTCTCAAAAATTACAACTCCTATTTCACCCATTTTGCCAGTCAACTTTGAATACCCTGAAAACACCCCTCTTGTAGGCAAGGGTCCCAGCAAATTTGTCCACCTTACGGTGCAAGATGCTGTTGATCAGATTAAACTCGATTTGGACATTTTCCAAAGAGCAGCCACCCCAGCCAGAGACTAATTATATTAACCTTTTGTATTATTCTTTATTTTGTATTCAATAAAATTACCCTAATATTAATTAACTATAATTTTAGCTTTTTTTTCATTGAATTTGAATTAGAGATCGATTTACTGTCGTTATTAGTACTCTATTCAGTAAAACTAGAATTTATGGTATTTTTTTCAATTGATTGGTTAAATGATACTGATGTATTATCTTTTTTAATAACTGAATAAACACATTTAATACATGCGTTTCATAACGTTAAATGAGATATTTCAGCTTAAGTATTCTATTACCAATATTTATAGTGCTACAAGTTTGATAAATTTTCTAAAAAAGTTCAACAAAATTCCTAGTACAAATACATTTAAAATTTTGTCTAATGTTACCTGATAAGCTTATTCTAAAGCAATAAAGTGAAAAAACAACTTTAATCCGATTAACTATCCAGTATATTTGCTGTTGCAAGATATGTCATCTCTTAACTGAAGCTTAATTTCTATAAATAGAATAGAATAATAATTCAATTTAAATTGCTTTATTAGCTATCAAGTAATATATTTGATCTTGGTTTATTAAATTTTTTTGACTCAATAACTTAAAGGTTTTTATCTGTATAGATGTTTAATTAATTGCAAAATATACACAAATAGTTTTATTATATAATATATCTAAGCTTAAACTAATTATTAGTAAATAAGTATTTATTAACATTGATGTTTTAAATTTTGTTATATTAAAGCTAAGAGAATTTGGAATTATATATATATATATTGTTACAACCATACTTTAATTTATCAGCATATAGCGAAGTTCTAGATTAGAATATGTGAAAGAATCCCAATATTCTACGAATCCTAGCACTTTTTGAGTGACAGAGCCGTAGCTAGTTCTTATAACACCTATCAGTCATTTTTAAAATTTTACTGTTAAGCCAATACCTTTGTGTTTAATATTTTTAATAATCTAGGTTTATATGAAATATTCTAGTTAAAACGACGACAAATTTGACCAAAAATTTTTATATGGG
>KQ964420.1:440506-454574 GCA_001566745.1 Conidiobolus coronatus NRRL 28638
ACTATATATATATATATATATATATATATATTTCTAACATTAAATTTTTAATAAATTGTTTATTTATAAAGATAAATTACATTCTAGAATAATGGGCGATATTAATTAGAGTTAGTTAGCTCTTGTAAGCTGTTGAAAACTTGGTTCAACTGATGGCTAATGTTATTTGGTAAGCTGTGAACGGCAACTTCGTTTGAGAGAAAATGTTCTAAAGTAGCGTGAGCTTCGCCCAATGGGACTGATTTTGATTCGATAACTTTAAGGTTTAAAGGTCTAGGCAATACTTTGGAGGACATTGTGTTTTGATTGAATAACTGCACCCTTTGCGATTTCTAATATCGGTATTTAAGTTTTGTAAATGGTATTTCAAAGTTATGGGTTTTAATTCTAGGTTTTTGGTTGTTTACAATTAAACAAAATTGAAGTTTAAATCGATTATCGGTTAAATAGTATTTTATATAATTATGTAGTAATAAATGGTTATATTGAATATGGAATTGTTGAATATTTTAAGGATATAGTAATTATTTCATATTGGACGATTTTAATACACAATAAAACCATGATTAATTTTTTAACTATATTTATTAGCTACAAATTGAATTAATAGCTGAAATTTTATTATAATACTGCTGCTCATTTTTTATTTAAAATTAATTTAATTTGGCAAAAAAATTATGAAATCGAATTAGCACCATAATACTATTAAATCAAAGTTTTTCGTTTTGACATAATCCTACTAAAAAGAATGGACATTTGATTGATTTTGACCTAATAATTATCAAAATTTGTATTAATTATGCAATATTTTTTCAAACTCTAGTAAAAATGCTACATAGCTTTCAAAATTTAGTATACATATATTTTTACAGCGCAAATTAGTATTTTAACACGTATAATTAGAATGATTCTATTATCCATTAAACATCCTTTGCACATTGTCAGATGATGATAAAAGACCCAATTAAAGATATTAATTTGCAGAATTGTGCTAATGAACATTAAACCCAAATCCAGTCCCAAACACTAGTTAATTCTATAATAATATCAGATGACTGATTTAAAATAAATTATCACAGTTAAATTGTCATTTTTTGTATTTGAATTAAATTTGTCATAATATAATATCAAATCAACCACTGCAAAGAACACTAATAATATATTCTTCATAGTGAAAGACTATAATTTCTAATATTAAAATTGTACTAACTCAAATTATTTATCAATATGACCAAGCCCTCAGGCTTAAAACAGAGAATTAGTTTTGTTGTAAGTGATGTCGATGGAATTTATCAAAAAGATTTAAATTCAAACAACACAAATTCTAAAGAATTTGATCCTTTCAAAGGGCATTTATTAGGTGTTAATAGCTTAGCTTTAGACCAAGATAAATATTTATATTCAGCCGGTAGAGATGGTCGTGTAATTTCTTGGAAGCTTGAGCAAAATACCAAAAAAACTGAGGTATATATTACTTTGCTTATATTTACTCTATGTTTATACATATTTTAGAAAGGAGAAAAATTAGATATCAAAACAGAGTTTTATAAATCTTCACTTCATCATTCAGATTGGATACACTCAGTGTTAGTTACTAACAATGGTCAATCAGGTAATTGCTTATACCATATTTTATAATATATTGTTTTTAACTTTAACTTTATTTGTTATTCAGTAATTACTGGTTCTTCAGATCATACTATTAAATTATGGAAGCCTCATTCGCCTGTAGATTCTAAATTAAATAATACGGAATTAGTTGGTGTTCATTCTGATTATGTAAAATGCCTAAAAGAGGCTTCAAATTTAAATTGGTTAATATCAGCTGGCCTGGACGGAAATATTAAAATTTGGGATTTACACGAATCTCCAAACAGAAAAATCTCTTGTCTTGCTGACCCACAAAACAAAACCTCAATTTATGCCTTAACCTCTTCGCCTTCTGGTCGTTTAATATGTTCAGGATCTTCTGACAAAATTTTAAGACTCTGGGATCCAAGAGCATCAAATACTGCTCCTATATCTCATTTTACTGGTCATACAGACAATATTCGCTCGTTATTGATGAGTGACGATGGTCAATGGATCTTATCAGCTTCTTCAGATACTACAATTAAGCTATGGTCACTGCAAAATCAGCGTTGTGTGACAACTTTCACACATCACTCAGATTCTGTTTGGGATTTGTATTCAAGCGACCCTAATTTAAAAACTTTTTACTCAGGAGGAAGAGATGGAATGGTATTTAAGACTCAGCACCCAGATTTTTCAAGTTATTTTGAATCTGAAGAGTATGATTTTGAAGAAGAAGATTTGATTTACTCAGTACCAGTTTGCCAAGAGCAGAGTGGTGTGAATTCTATCGTAGGATGGAATGATCACTCAATATGGACATCCACTTTATCATCATCTATTCATCGCTGGGACGACGTTATCATTGAACCCGAAGTATATATGTTAGAAACGAGCGGTTATGCAGAATTGACAAATCAGCCCAACGGTGATCCAAATTTCATGCCTTCTCCAACTTCTCCTGGAGATACCAGTGCTAATCAAGATGGGATTTCTCCTTTCCCAAGTTTAAATGGCGGCCAAGGACCGACTCCTCCAAATATACCGGATTTACCAGTAGAAGTAATTAAAGGCGGAAATGGATTAACGAGATGCTTAATTCTTAGTAACAGACGTCACGTGCTTACACTAGATTCTGCTGGAATTGTTGCATTGTGGGATATTATTATGTGCCGTTGTAAAGAAGTTTTTGGGAATGTAGATTTTGAAGAAAAATTCAAATCTCTCAACCCAATGGTCTCTGTTCCAAACTGGTGTTCAGTTGATGCAAAAATAGGCGCTTTGACAGTGCATCTCGATGAAATCAACTGCTTTGATGCCGAAATTTATGCAGATGAGCTTGATTTAAACCAATTCCCACCAGGCACTGATGATTATAGAGTGAATTTAGGAAAATGGATGTTAGGTATACTATTCAATAACTACAAACCAAAATCTTTACCGCCGCCGCCACCACAAGACTTAGCTTCTAATACTCAAGATAAAAATGCTCAAGATAAAAATGTTCCTAGTACTGCAAATGCTCTAGGACTTACTATTAATACATCTAACGCTCCAAGTACATCAGTAACTTCACCTTTGCCAGTGTTTAACCCAGATAAGAAAGAGCCTCCTAGCCCATTCTCAGTATCTCTTTCAAATATTACACCTCAGCCCAAATCTTTACTACCTATTCAACCACACCCTACATTAAATAGCGCAAATGGCCAGCCAAAGAGTCTTTTAGCTGATACTTCTGCTCCAAGACCTCAAATGACTAGAGCATACACAACTAACTATTCTAACATGACCGCAGTTGCTGCATCGTCATCTCCTCCTCCTGAAAAGGAAGACTCTAAATCATCTCCAAATCATCTTGCTGGCGAAAATCTGCCATCAATACAACCACCACCTCCTTCTCTTTCACCTTCTTCCACGAGTATAATGGGGAAGTTGCGCCAGTTTAGCACAAAAAAAATTAGTAGAAGTCCGGAAAATGAAAAAGTCAATCTTTCTGGTAAGCAGCAGAATTCAGGAGATTCTAACACGCTTAATGCTAGTGATCAAGCTAATTATTCAGTTAACAGCCCCACTCAATCTACCACACTTCTCAACGGTAATGGAGTCAATAACCAACAAGAGAATTCCAACCAATCAACTTCAGGTAAAGAGGGTGATCAGTCCAAGACTGACTCTATTCATCATAATGGATCTGTAGAAAATAGCAAACTTCCTAGTAACTTAATGCTATCCTTACCACAAATTCAGCTTCCCCCACAAACACCTATTATTTTTTCTGAAGAATTGGCTGAATCAACCAACTCTATAGATAAGTATAACGGGACTTATGAGAGACTACCTTCTGATATGACTGAGTATCAGCATTTGATTCCAAACTGGGCGAATAATTTCATTTCTAAAGGTGTTCGTCCTCACAAGGATCCTGTAAAAATAGGCTTTTTGCTCAAGCCTCATTCAACCTCTCCACTTCCAAACATTCCCAATGGAGATACAAGATTGCTCGCAAATAGGGTTCTCCGTGTGAGAAAGTTGCTCATGCATATTTGGGAGAAGTTGGAAATGGATAGAGAGAAGCTTCGAGTTATTTTGTATCCTAATGAAAGGAAAGTAGTTTCAGAATCTGATCAAAGCCAAGAAGCTTCAGCCTCAAAAGAAGAAGAGTTGCCATTAAAAGTGGAAGATGAAATAGAGTTATTATGTAATGAACAGGTAAGTAATAATATAATTTATGTAATATATATACTTAACTTTAATAGGTATTGGACCCCAACTTAACGCTAGCAACTATTAAGCATTACATATGGAAATCTGGAGGTGATCTTCAATTATTCTATAGGACCAAGTCACATCCTCAACAGTTATCAGTAGTTCCTAATCTAACTAAAGTTCACTCAGACTCTCTTCTCAGTACTCGACAGGAAACATCAGCTCAATCCTCAGTATAAGTCTATTCAAATCACCAGCATAGCTAGCTAACCAGTCGGCTTGCCATAAAATAATTTATTTTGGACATTTGGTTCAATCAAGTGTTTGATATGTTTATTTTTAATTAATATTTTGTTCATGGTATATTACTAATATAAATATGCTTACCATCTAATTTAATTGAGTATATGGCGGTATTTTATAGTTTAAAATTGTTTTATTCTATCATAATTTATATCAATTCATATTTTCTAATATTTGATAGCAGTCTATTTTGGAATGATCTTGTCTATTTTAGTATAATTATTGGCATTGATTTCACCTGACATTGAATTAACTAATTTTTCACATTTTTTTAAATTTAGCATAAGCGTATAAAATAGTTATATAAAAACTTTGGCATATTTAATACATAGGTTCATTAAATCAGATTATTTATAATATATTGAGTATAATATAGTATATCTGCATAGTCATTATACCTTAGCTAAAGTAGTAAAAATTATTTAGATTTGATTATTAAACGTTGAAAGAATAATTTATTTGGTTTATTAGCATTTTAGAAACTATTTTTTAGAGTTGAGTATATATTAACTTTAATTAGATTGAAAAATATATTGACCTATTTAAAATCTTTAAGATGACCTATACATTTATTTAAGCAAAGTATTTAAACAAAACTTAGTTTGGATAAATTAAAAAACTATTTTAAACGGTTTGAGATGTTTTTAGTATAAAATACTTGTATACTCAAACATTACCCACATAGTAACTCTTGAGACCAAACTACGTTATTATTATCACATTTGAAATATTATACATTAATATTACTTTAAGTAGATTAAAGATATCTTGCATTTATTCAAATTTGCCAACTATTAATTCAATTAAAAAAATCCCACAAATCTTGAAGATTTTTTCAAAATATATACACCTTAATTTAATGGCTTTCAAATAATAACACTAAAAAATTAATAATAATGAATAATATACCATCAGATGCTGATACAGAATCAGAAGATGTTAAAACTATATATTTCGAAGATCAAGTTTTAGATTTTGACTTTCATCCCACCAAAAGATACCTCGTATCAAGTTTAGTATCTGGTCAGATTTTTGGGTAATATTCCACAATTGAATATTCAATTATTATTTACTAATTTGGCTATTTAAAAGTCATACATACTCTTCCCAATTTGAAGATCCGCCAGAAGAAGTTAATATTTGGGATAATAACCAAGAGTCTTGTAGAGGTGTACGATTTACTTTATCAGGAGATGGTACTTTATTAGAATTAAATTAATAACATTATACTAATTTTTAATATAGATATTGTTGCAATTTATAAAGATGCTTCTTGGATCAGGTTAAATTCAGAAACTTTTCAGCAGGTTCAAATTCAAGAAGAGAGCCATTCTGTAGGGTTAAATAGTCTTTGCGTCATAGATCATAATGTAATAGCAACTGGGGATGAAGATGGCGTTGTTAAACTTTGGGATGTTAGAGAAAAGAGCTCAATTGCTAAATTTCATGAACATGAAGACTATATTACTGATATGTCATATGTTCATCATAAGAGATCTCTTGTATCTGTAGGTGGAGACGGTTATCTTTCAGTTTATGATTTACGTAAAAAGGCTCTTTTAGCTAGATCTGATCAACAAGAAGAAGAGTTGCTCTCAATAAGCGTAATTAAGAATGGTAAAAAACTTTTAGTAGGCACACAAGAGGGTATTTTAAGTATTTGGGATTGGGGAAGCTTTGGAGATATGACAGATAGAATGAAAGGCCACCAGTTATCAATCGACTCTATTTGCAAAATTGACGAAGATACTGTTTGTACAGGGTGTGGTGATGGTAATATTCGCGTTGTAGGAATTCTTCCCAATAAGATCAAGGGTATTCTTGGTACTCATAAAGATATGCCGGTAGATAAGGTTAAAGGAGATCCATTTAGTGAGTATGTTGTTAGTTGTTCCCAAGATTATACAATGACATTCTGGGATGCAAAAGAGTTATTTGAAACTGGAAATCTCCCTGATGATCCCAAGAAAAAATTATTGTTACCTGAGCCTAAGCCTGCTCCAGTAGACTCTGATGATAGTGAGATCGAAGATGAAGATGAAGACGAAAACGATTATATTAGCGAAGATGAAAGTGATTCTGATGCTGACAGCGGATCTGAAGACTTAGAATTTGATGAAAACTCTTTTGAAGATCATGGAAGTCCTGAAAATTTGGATGGCTTTATCAACGATCTTTCTAATGCTGATAATGTAGCATCAGGACCATCCGATGACGACTTTGACTCTGACAGCGATTCAGATGAACCTAAAAAGAAAAAAGATAATGGTAAAAGGAAAAAGAAAGAGAAGAAGCCTAGTAAAACCAAGCAAGCTAAAAAGATGAAACAATTTTTTTCTGATCTTTAGCACTCCCATTTGTTTATTGTGATGATTATTTAATATATAGACTATAGATCCATAGACCAGTAATAAATTGTTATTAATTTTTTCAACTTAAGATTTTTATAGTTTAATATTTATAATTTATAATAAAAAAATGTTATAATATCCTTTCTTAGCTTATGACATAAAAAATATAAAATTTAACGATTTTTACACATTTTGCTATTATAAAATTTATACAACTTACTATCAATACTTGTTTATAAATGATTTATTATATCACAGTATTAAGTCAAACACTAACACGCATTATTAAAAATGTCATGAAGTTTATAGTCTAAATTTAATTTAGCTCAAATACTTTAATTAACAGTATTACTATAACATTAAGCCAATTGATTTAAGTAGATATTCAAAATATCATATTCTGACTTATTTTATTTGGTTAGTGCAATTATTTTAATTTAACTTTCATAATTAATAGCAATATATAAAGGTTAGTTTATATTTGGCTTATTGAAATGCCAATTTGTTATTTATGAGAAATAGACTACTAGTAGCTTATTCCAAGATGCAATATTAATATTAGTCAGCATAAATATCCAGTAATATGTCTTTATTCATATATCAGCTCTTTCTCCACAATTCTAATTATCATCAACAATTCATCAATTTTAATCAGACAATGGAATTAGAATTAACCCATAATTGGTAATTTGGCATTAAGTCAGTTTAATCAAGCATTACTTGACCTTAAATTATTCATTTAACAAAACAGCCCAGCTCAAAGTATGACTACCCCACACTCATTAACATGAATCAAGATTTCTACCAACAAATAAATATCTATTCATAACCAACCTGAAGTGCTTTCACTTCTTTAGTTTTCTTTTTTATTTATTTCTAATTTAATTTGCATATCTATTATTTTCATACTTTTTTACAAGATGCTCACTTCAAATCAGCCTTCTTATGATATTTCTGGATTTCACGGGAGAATTAAACTACAAAAGCATGATCCTTCGAGCTCTAAGCTAGAAATTAATCCTGGTCAATCGAATCCAATGATCCAGAATATAATGAAAAAATCATCAAACTCATTATTACAAAAATCAAACAAAACCTCAGAGTCTATTCTCTCTATGAATTTGAAGTCGAAGCATTCATTCACTCAAAACAGCTCATTAAATCCAGCCAGTAACTATGGAAGCAGAACATACATGAAGAATTGGATGGAAATAGAGAGAGACCAGGTATTTACTTATGAGTATCTCTGCCATGTAACCGAAGCTAAGCAGTATGTTTAATATAATTATAGATATTCGTTATTAATATTATATTACTAGATGGATCGAATCGTGTTTAAACATCGAGTTGGGACAATTAGATGATTTGGGAGTCAAGCTTCAAAATGGAGTTTTGTTAGCTAAACTAGCCAAAATATTTGAGCCAACAATTGTTAAAAAAATTTATGAGGTATTATAATAGACCCTTCATCATTTTTTCCCATGGCTAATTTTTATTTTATAGGATGAGAAACTGAGTTTTCGCCATAGTGACAATATTCACTATTTTCTTAAAGCAGCCGTTAAAAGTGGTTTACCTCAGGTATAACTCAATTTAATATATGTATGCTATAAATATTAATAGTATAATAGAATTTCTTATTCGAGTTAACTGATTTGTATTCAAGAAAAAATATACCCAAAGTTATATATTGTATTCATGCCTTAAGTCATTTGCTGTCTCGCAAAGGATTAGCACCAAATATTAAGAATCTAGTTGGATATCTTGACTTTAGCGAGCATCAATTAAATCTCACTCAAGCGGAGCTGGATAAAAGTGGTATCGCTCTACCTTGTTTTGTTAATGTAGGCAGCGACTTGAGTAGGATCCTTAAAGAGGAAGTTGCTTCTATTAGAATAACTAAGAGATCAAAATCCAGTCACAAACCAAGAGTTAAAAAAAGTTATGCAACTATTCATTACTCAAGTCAGATCCCCCCTCGTGTCAATAATAGTGCAGATAAAGGAAAGAATAAAAAGACTAGGAAATTAATACCGTCAGATATGACTGGATCTGAATCAGAGCTCGGACTCGATTCAAGTTCATTTCTTCCTCTTCCTCAGTCATCAAAGTCTACTACTAGTTTAGCTAAGTCTCCCAAATCTGCATCTTCTCCAAAAACACAACTAGGTCCTGCCATACTCTCCCCAAAGTCGAAGCTGATCAGCATTTTAAATAGACATGGAAGCCATAGATTCACTTCTCGCGCTTCTACTGCCTTTAACAACATCAGTAAAAGGAGCATTACTTCGAATAACCAAGCAGCATCTCCTTGTCTTTCATCTACTTCTATGGATAGTATATCCGATGCATCAGATAATTTGGTTTCACCAGGGTGCTCAAGCGAAAATAATCAATTATCCTTTGCTTCTAAGCCTCCATTTGATCGTGTGGAAGAGTATGAGCAAGCTGTTCCGCTACAAAAATTTGAAAGTTATAGCTATCTCGACACAAGTCAGACTAACGAAAGCAATGTGCTTGAGCAGAGTTTATCAATGGTGCGCAAAAGGCAGATTTGCTTGCAAGCTGTATCACAGTTTAGCCAGTCTCCATCAGATCCTGAGTTAAATTTAAATAGCTTTTTAATAGAGCCAAGCTTTATAAGTAAATCAGAGCACAGTTTAGACTATTTAAAAACCGAGTCTCAAGTTAAGAGTTCTACATTGAGAAAGATGGATTCACATGACATTTTAAATGGTACGCAAGAAGTTAATACTCAAAAACATGTTAATAATAGTGAGCTTTTTATTCTTTCCCCTTAAAATTATTAATCTAATATTTACTTTTAATAGAAGCAAATGATGACACAAAATCAAGCATAAAAATCACTGCAAATGTTTCAATGGAGAGGAAGTCTTCCAAAATGACTCAAAGAGTTAGGGATATTCTAGATCGAAGAGCGGAAGAAAGACGAGAAAAGAGTAGCATCAGCTCACTCTCTAGCCTGCAAAAAGGCACTATAACTGAAGTGATTTTACCAGCTAGAGTAGAGAAAGCTGAAATCAAAGTTATACAGCATCGTGCCGCAGTTGAGAGAGCATTAGTAGTTGAACCAGTGAAGTATAGCAAGGTGCCTAGTCCTCAGCCTGAAGTTATGCCTGAAGTTATGCCTGAAACTGAAGAAGAGGAGGAAGATGATGACGAAGAAGAGGAAGAGGAAGAGGAAGAGGAAGAGGAAGAAGGAGAAGAAAATGTAAGAGTTAGTGTATCAGATAGAGTGAAGGCAATAATTAATCGCGAGCAGCTGCTTTCTGAGTCTAGTAGCAAACCAAGCAATCTTGCTCCACTTGCACCTAAACCTAAAATATCGCTTGGAGAGCTATTAGAGCGCGATAAACAGTTACAAGAAGTAGGATCACTAGAATCTTCAGAAAAGCTACAAGATTTTAAAGATCATAATGAGTTAGAGCCAATTGACGATAAAGAAGTAATAGAACCTACAGAAGCTAAAAATCAACTCAATAATCTCTTCAAAGATGACCTTAAAGCTAAGAATGAAACACACAAACAGCAACAACCTATTACTAATAGGTCTATCATTTCAACTCATTCTCCATCATTACACGAGGTTCAAATAAGTCCAAAACCTATTACAATTACACCTCCTCAGTCTTCTCCATTTGTAGAAGACTATGAAGAATTAGACGAATCTGATCATTCAGTTCATTCTGAAGATTATTCTTATCATAATGCCAACCCTCCAATTGAAGCTATCCAAGATAAACCTAATGAAGCTAAAAAGAGTACGCAAAGCTCTTCCAAAAAATCTGACAAAGAGTTGCCAGAAAATAGCAATCCCAAAGAGCTTGCGCTAATTACAATGTTTCGACAGTTATCTACAGAAAGTCAATCTGGTTTACTGCGGTCAATTTCAACAAGATCAGTTGCAATTCAAGTAGGACCTCCAATGTCTCGCAGTGTTCTCAATATTTCAGATAACGAATATGAAAAAGAGCTTCCTTCTACACCAGCATATACCGAAGAAGATAGCAGCATTCCCAAGGTTAAATCGAGTGAAAAAGTTACTAATTACACAGAGCCCAAGTCAGAATTTATATGGGAGCATTATACACCATTCATTGTTATTGTACAAGGGATAGTACGTGGCCACCAACAGAGAAACATGTTCAAGAGATTAAGATATATACTTAACAAGCATTCAACTTCGATAATTGGGCTACAGGCGCAAATTCGGGGTGTACTATCCCGTTGCGTTGTGTTTGATAATCTTGAGATTTTGAGAGAGACTATTTCTTATGTCGATGTATATACTTTACAAAGATTCCAAGCACTATCTAGGCAGGTACTGGCTAGAAGAAAATGGGTTCCTTGCTTCTATGAAGCTAAAGCAAGAACGCTAGGGTTCTTTGATGCATTAATTAGATTCCAAGCTTTATGTCGCAAAGTAGCTGTGCAAAGAAAGTGGGCTAGATCTCTAGGAGTTTTAAATAATCTTTCGCCAAAGATTGAGCAGCTTCAAGGCATGTGTAGAGGATATATTATTAGACAGTATTACAGAGAAAGCTTTATACCTCAACTAGAATTTGCCACTCCATCATCTCCATTGAGTTATCCCTTCCCTGAGCGTCATTATGAGCATATAGTCAAGTTCCAAGAAGATTATTGGGCCAACAGAGAAAGAATGCAACAGCCTTCAAATGTAACGCAAGAGCTCCCGGTTGCTTCAATGCAAAGCTTCTTGCATCTTCTTGAAGAAAGCGATTTGGACTTTGCAGAAGAATTGGAACTTGAACAACATCGTCAAGAAGCAATTAAGAAGATTAGAGAAATTTATTTATCTGAATCAGCTCTAAATGACTTAGATATTAAAATTGCTTTACTGATCCGTAACAGAATTACTTTGGAAGAAGTCATCCATTCTGTTGCTCCTGTAAATCAGCCCAATCCTCAAGAAACTGTATGCAATTCACGAGTTCCGTTAAAGAGTTTAGACAGAGAAAATAGATTTAGGTTAGACTGTTATCAGCAATTATTCTACCTACTCCAAACGCAACCCAGATATATTGCTAAACTGCTTACCTTAATGAATCGATCTGCTAAATATAATCCAGAAGGAAATTCCGATTCTCAAAAATTCTTTGAAATGGTTGTGCTTACCTTGTTTAACTTTGCTCAAAAGCCTAGAGAAGAGTATTTATTATTGAATCTTTTCCAAAGCGCTATTCATCATGAGCTATCAGGTCTTAATCTGATAGAAGAGTTCCTTAGAGGAAATCCTGTATTTATTAAGTTAGCTGTTCACTACAACAGAGGAGCTAAAGAACGCCAATATTTGAGAGATTTATTACAGCCTATTATTAATGAGATACTTGACGAACCCGAAATCGATCTACAAACGAACCCATTATTAATTTATAGACAGCTAATTAAGCAAGAAGAAATGAGAACTGGTGTTCGTAGCGCAAGACCTTATGATGTTACACCTGAAACAGCATTAAGTGATGCAGAAACTCGAACCGTTTTAATTCAGCATCTTCAGCAGTTAAGGTCTATAACTGATCAGTTTATAGATAGGATCTACCAATCTCTTGACAAGATGCCATACGGAATTAGATATATAGCCAAAGAATTAAAGAACTCTTTAATGAGAAAGTTTCCTGAAGAGCATGAGGGTGTTATAATTAAAATTGTTGGGCACTTGGTCTATTACCGCTATATAAATCCTGCAATTGTAGCTCCAGAGTCCTTTGACGTGACTGAGAGAGAAGTCACGCCATACCACAGAAGATGTCTAGCAGAGGTTGCAAAAATGCTTAACCAGGTATCTATGGGTAAACTGTTTACTGATGACAATCTTTTCTTGCAGCCATTAAACAACTATGTTGCTTATACTTCTGAAAAATTCGCAAAATACATACAAGCTGTTACTGAAGTTCCTGATCCAGAGCACTTTTTCAATATTGATGAGTTCTTAGATTTGGCCAATACTAGCAAGCCTGTGATTTACATATCGCCACAAGAAATATATTCTTTGCATAGATTAATAGCAGATAACAAAGACTTTTTAGTAGCCAAAACAGACGACCCATTGCTAATTATACTCAAGGATTTGGGAGATGTTCCTATTATATCTGCGGATCAAGCAATATCTAATTCAAAGCCTATTTCACTTTATTTAACCAACCGCTTTTCTAATACTCAGGAAACTGAAGCCAAAATGAAACACTTATTTGTTGAAACTAAACGACTAATTAGCTATGTGATTCAAGTTCAATCTGGCTCCAGTTTATTGGACATTTTAGAAAAACCTATTGGTCCTATTGAGGAAACGAGATTCCGCCAACTTGCAGAAAAAGAGGCACAAATACACGCAAAACACAGCTCTCATCCATTGCTAGATTTAAGCGGAATGACTTTTGTTCAATTGAAGCAGCTTGCCTTCTCTAACTGTCTTAAACTAGAGCAGGGTAATTGGATAAGCAGAAATGATAACTACCAAAAGATCATTAGCTCTATAGCTGTAGACATTCGAACAAAACATCGCAGAAGAACTCAGCGTAAGGAAGAAATCACTAAGATAAAGCAAACATTGAAGCATTTACATGATAAGATGGCTTATTTGGAATCTTGTAAGCAGACTTATTGCGATTATTTGAGTTCTTGCAGATCTCAGCTGAATGCAAAAGTTGGGAAACATAAGCAATTGGTCATCCCTTTTACTAAAAACTATTTCCAATCCAAGCAATTATCTAACATGGGGCATTCTGCAAAGTTTGGGTCGTTTTTATATAGCGCAGAGCGTTTACATAACAAAGGTGTTTTAGTGTCTATGAACGAGTTTACCCCCAAGCAATATCCGCATATCGATGTAATTATAAGTTGCAAAGAAATTGGAAAATTCCATTTAACTGCACATTATTTGAAAGTACCTTTGCCTGGAGCAACTACAGAGCTTGAACTAGAAGAGCTACTTCAATACCAATTTGACAATGTTAGAATAATGGCTCTATTTGATGGTGAAGTTAAACTTAATGTCAATTTGCTTCTTCGATTAATTAATAAGAAATTTTACAGATAATATTTAATATATTTAATAAACTAATTTTTAAATTTTAATTATTTTTTTGAATAACAAT